>CM033646.1:15464033-15477309 GCA_019512145.1 Engystomops pustulosus | reverse complement strand
GGGAGCACCACTTACCCCTACTTATAGAAATCCCCATTAGATAGGTAGCCCCAGCACATGTCCCTAGTAGATAGGTAGCACCAATACATATACTCCAGTAGGTAGGTAGCCCCAGCACATGCCCTCAAGTAGATAGGTAGTCACAGCACATGTCCCTAGTAGATTAGTAACCCCAGCACATGCCCCCCCGTAGTTAGGTAGCCCCAGCACATGACCCAAGTAGATAGCTAGCCACAGTACATGCCCCCAGTAGATAGGTAGCCATAGCGCATGCCCCCAGTATATAGCTATCCACAGCACATGTCCCCAGTAGATAGGTAGCCACAGCACATGCCCCCAGTAGATAGGTAGCCACAGCACATGCCCCCAGTATATAAGTAGCCACAACACATGTGCTAAGTAGATAAGTAGCCACAGCACATTCCCTTCAATAGATAGGTAGTCACAGCACATGCCCCTGGTAGATAGGTAGCCCCAGTACATGTCCCCAGTAGATCGGTAGCCCCAGTACATAAGTTGCCTTAACAAATATCCTCAGTAGAAAGGTCGCCCCAGCTTTTTTCCCCAGTAGACAAGTAGCCAAAGTACATGCCATCCCGTAGATAAGCATCCACAGCAAATGCCATCCAGTATATAGACAGTCACAGAACATGCCCACAGTAGATAGGTAGCCACAGAACATGTCCTCTGGTAGATAAGTAACCCCAGCACACGCCCTTAGTAGATCGGCAGCCACAGCACATTTCCTCCTGTAGATACTTAGCTACAGTTCCCAGTAGATAGGTTGCCCCAGCACATGTCCCCGGTGGATAGGTAGCCACAGCACATGTCCCCAGTAGATAGGTAGCCACAGCGCATGGCCCCAGTATAAAGCCAGCCACAACACATGTCCTCCAGTATATAGGCAGTCACAGCACGTGCCCCAAGTAGATAGGTAGTCCCAGCACATGTCCATAGTAGATAAGTAGCCCCAGAATATGTCCCGAGTAGATAGATACCCACAGTACATTCCCTCAGTTGATAGGTAGCCCCCTGAAGATAAGTAGCCATGGCACATGTCCCCCTAGTATATAGGCAGTCACAGCACATGTCCCCAGTAACTAGGTATCCCTAGAACATGTGCTCCAGTAGATCGGTAGCCACAGCACATGTCCCTAGTAGATAGGTAGCCCCAGCACATGTCCCTAGTAGATAGGTAGCCCCAGCACATGTCCCCAGTAGATAGGTAGCCCCAGCACATGGTTCCAGTAGATAGGTTGGCCTAGAATATGTCCCCTGTAGATAGGTAGCCACAGCACATTCCCTCAATTGATAGGAAGCCCCAGCACATGGTTCCAGTAGATAGGTTGCCCCAGAATATGTCCCCTGAAGATAAATAGCCACAGCACATGCCCACCCCCCAGTATATAGGCAGTCACAGCACATGTCCCAATTAACTAGGTAGCCCTAGAACATGTCCTCCAGTAGATAGGTAGCCATAGCACATGACCCCAGGAGATAGGTAACCCCAGCACATGTCCCCAGTATATAGGTAGTCACAGCACATGCCCCCAGTAGATAGGTAGCCACAGCACATACTCCCAGTAGATAGGTAGCCACAGCACATACTCCCAGTAGATAGGTAGCAACAGCACATGCCCCCAGCAGATAGCTAGCCAAAGCACATGCCTCCAGTCGATAGGTAGCCACAGCACATGTCCCCAGTAGATAGGTAGCCCCAGAATATGTCCCCAGTAGATAGGTAGCCACATCACATTCCCTCAGTTGATAGGTAGCCACAGCACATGCCCACCCCCCAGTATATAGGCAGTCACAGCACATGTCCCAATTAACTAGGTAGCCCTAGAACATGTCCTCCAGTAGATAGGTAGCCATAGCACATGACCCCAGGAGATAGGTAACCCCAGCACATGTCCCCAGTATATAGGTAGTCACAGCACATGCCCCCAGTAGATAGGTAGCCACAGCACATACTCCCAGTAGATAGGTAGCCACAGCACATACTCCCAGTAGATAGGTAGCAACAGCACATGCCCCCAGCAGATAGCTAGCCAAAGCACATGCCTCCAGTCGATAGGTAGCCACAGCACATGTCCCCAGTAGATAGGTAGCCCCAGAATATGTCCCCAGTAGATAGGTAGCCACATCACATTCCCCCAGTTGATAGGTAGCCACAGCAAATTCCCCCTGAACATAAGTAGCCACAGCACATGCCCCCCCCCCTTCCAGTATATAGGCAGTCACAGCACATGTCCCCAGTAACTAGGAAGCCCTAAAACATGTCCTCCAGTAGATCGGTAGCCACTGCACATGACCCCAGGAGATAGGTAGCCCCAGCACATGCCCCCATTAGATAGATAGTCACAGCACATGACCCCAGTACATAGGTAGTCACAGCACATGCCCCCAGTAGATAGGTAGTCACAACACATACTCCAATAGATAGCTAGCCAAAGCACATGCCCCCAGTAGATTATGGTGATGGTAGGACCACCTCTCCTCTAGGTGTAGAGGATACCCCCTGTCTATGGTGATGGTAGAACCTCCTTTCCTCTAGGTGTAGAGGATGCCCCCTGTCTATGGTGATGGTAGAACCGCCTCTCCTCTAGATGTAGAGGATGCCCCCTGTCTATGGTGATCGTAGGACCACCTCTCCTCTAGGTGTAGAGGATGCCCCCTGTCTATGGTGATGCTAGGACTGCCTCTCCTCTAGGTGTAGAGGATGCCCCCTGTCTATGGTGATGGTAGAACCTCCTCTCCTCTAGGTGTAGAGGATGCCCCCTGTCTATGGTGATTGTAGAACCTCCTTTCTTCTAGGTGTAGAGGATGCCCCGTGTCTATGGTGAATTGTAAAACTGCCTCTCCTATAGGTGTAGAGGATGCGTCTGTGCCTGAGCTCCTTGGGCAGTTCCTCAGACCTCATGATTCTCATGTGCTCTGACATGCACTATGAGCTGTAAGATCTTATACAGACATGTGTGTACCTTTCCTTATCAAGTTTAATTAAACACAGCTGGACTCCAATGAAGGAGTAAAAACATCTCAAGGAGGAAAAGAAGTACATGGACAGCATGTGGGTTAAATATAATTGTAACAGCAAAGGGTCTGAATACTCATGAGTTATTTCAGTTTTTCTTGTTAGTAAAAATATCTACATTTCTATTTTGTTCTGTCAACATGGGAGCAGAGTGCACATTACTGAGCAAAGGACTTATTTGATCTTACCAATTGGCTGCAATGAAACAAAGGGTGAAAGATTTAAAGGGGTCTAAATACTTTCTGTACCCACTGTAAATAAAGAAAAGTGAAGATTTGGGCAAGTGAGATATGTATTCTGTATGTGCCTACTATTAGTTATATGCAGTGTAATGGTTCATTGCGTCTACAGTATTTCTGACACTGCCTGGATATATAGATATACACAAGAAGCTCTAAAGCTGAGATCCGGAGGGGCTGGAGACAGATTTTAACATAGAGAGAAGGGACAATTAAACCGGGGCCTCAGTCATAAAGAGGCCATCACCCCTCCCCCCCCCCCCGCCGCATTTACCCTATAGCCTTCGTCTCTGGTTATTTTGCAGGAACCTATTAGTGGTATCATTTAGGCACCGTATGCAAATATTATTTAGTCACTAAGACATTTTAGGGGCAGATACGGATACATTCAACTATATGATGACATTATTATATGGTGCTAATATAGGACAGTACAATGTGTGGACCTTAGGTGCTAATATTATATACTGTATCATTATATCTACATGATCCATCCTTTCTGGATGGATCAGCGTTTAACTCTTTAAATCTATATAACTACACATATAATATATATATATATCATAATGTGAAATATATATTTTATAGGGGCGGTCCGGAGGTTAAAAAACATAGTATATATGATAGTGGAAAAAGAGGCAAGTCCATCAAGTCCAACCTTTAAGAACTTTTTTTCTTGCAAAAACAGCTCCTTTCCTGACCATAGGTAGTGTGTGGTACTGCAGGTCATTTCCATTCCGCTCTATAGAGCTAAGCTGCAATACCGGCACTGACCACGGTCAGGGGTGGCGCTGTTTTTTGCAGCCATGTTTTGTGGATAGTAAATGTATACAAATAAGTTATCCCAATGCACATACAATTTAGTCGTAAAGAGTTAAACGACAAATTCAGCTCTGCTACATCTGTACGGATGTATGGGAACAGGATTTGTAGGGGGAACAGCTGTGATGTCACTTAGTAACGTCACCCATATCCTGTACGTATCCCTTTGGGCTTCTACAACAAGCGCCATTTAGAATTATGTTCAGAGGCGTAAACTTCTTTCTGTCTGGATGTGATCGGGCGAGCGGAGGCCATCACACCGCGCTGAAGAGTTAAGAGGCATTTGGCTCGGAGCAGAGAGATAATCAGCTCAGGCCCAGGATCAAGGAATATAAAACCTTTAAATGTCTTTTATTGATCTGGGGATTTTATAGGGGTGTATAGAACATTCTCCAAAGTGATATCAGATTTAATGAGGATCTGGGAAATACAGATTTATTTTATTTTCATTTAAATAATTTGCAGTCGCATCACTCGTGGGGGGGGGATGGAAGGATATTTTATCCTGGCAGAGAGGATATCAAAAACTACTGTATGTAAACAATATAAGGAAACATCCAATATTTCCATAAAATGATTAAAAAATTAAAAGAAGTCAACAGAATTGTGTATCATAAATTATATTCATTTATAAGATGGACATGTAAATCGCCATATTAAAAAATAATAAACAAATAAAAATCTAAAAAAATATTACATTATATTTTTACAATTTTTTTGTTTCCTAAAATTTCTAATAAATACACCAAAAATAATGCTCAATTAAAATGTACATAATTATATTTAATAAATCATGTTAATATAAGGACAAAGTTTTATTGTGTAATAGATTGTAAGCTCTTGCGAGCAGGGCCCTTATTCCTAATGTATCATCTGACCAGGTTTTTGCGCTGTAATGTCTGATGTTGTCTGCATATGTCCCCCATGATATGTACAGCGCTGCAGAATATGATGGCGCTATAGAAATAAAAGATTTACCGTATATACGTGAGTATAAGCCCGACCCAAATATAAGCCGAGGACCCTAATTTTACCACAAAAAACGGGTAAAACCAATTTTTTTACTCGAGTATAAGCCGAGTTTGGGTTTTCAGCACTAGGCTTATACTCAAGTATATATGGTATTTAAAGTGTTAATAAAAAAAAGTATCACTGTGTAAAAACAACGTTGTATCCAAATATGAAACATCGTAATAATGATACTATTATAGAGAACATTTCGCAAGACAATATATTGCTGGTAATGTGTTATTTTTATGGATTCTATGCAATGAAATAAAATGGAAATAAAAATGACATTTATTTCAGAATAAAACAAGACTTTAGAATGTTTTTTATAGGAAAAATGTATAATATCTGTTAGCAGCTCTTTTAAGATGATATATTTACAGGTCTGTGGGTTTTGAGTTGTTCTATACATATATATTTTTATTAAAATGTATATTTATAAAGATAGGTACATAGATAATTGATAGATACTGTAGATAGATAGATAGGAGATAGATAGATAGATAGATAGATAGATAGATAGATAGATAGATACATAGATAGATAGTCCTGTATCACATTATAGCCTGAATTGATTCCATCTTTGATCGATGACTCGCGTTTAACCTCTTTAAATCATGATAACCTACCATATTGAATTACGCATCATATGTGAATGATCTACTTTATAGGGGCATTCGGAGGTTAAAACACATAGTAACTTGATAGGGAAAAGAGGCACAGTCCTCAAGTCCAACCTTTAAAGAACTTTTTTGCTCTGCAAAAAACTCCTACGACGACATAGGTTGTCATGGTACTGCAGGTTATATCCATTCCGCTCTATTAACGAGCTAAGCCTGCAATACCGCACGGACACGCGTCAGGAGTGGCGCTGTTTTTCTGAAGAAACAGCCATTTTGTGATAGTAACATGTATACAATAGTTAATCCCAATGCAAACAACAATTTAGTCGTACAGAGTAAACTACAAATTCAGCTCTGCACATATGGACGATTTATATGGACAGGATTTGTGGGGGAACGGCTGTGATGTCACTGTAACGCAACCCATACTCCGGTAGTATCCCTTTGTGGCTTCTACACAACAACGCCATTTAGAATTATGTCAGAGGCGTAAACTTCTTTCTGCATGTGATGTGATGGAGGCGAGCGGAGGCCCTCCCACGCGGCTTGAAGTTTAGCACGTGCATTTGGCTCGGAGAAGGAAGATAATCAGCTCAGGCCCGGATTCAAGGAATTATAGAACCTTTAAATTCTTTATTGATCTGGGGATTTTAAAGGGGGTATAGAACATTCGCCAACAGTGATATCATGAATATTTAATGAGGATCTGACTGGATAATACAGTTTATTTTATTTTATTTAAATAATTATTGCCAGTTCGCATCACTCGTGGCGGGGAGGGATGGAGGTTATTTGTATCCGGCAGTAGAGGTATCAAAAACTATCTGTTGTAACAATATCAGGAAACATCCAATAGTTCCATAAAATGTTAAAAAATTAAAAGAAGTCAACATAATTGTGTACATAAATGATAGTCATTATAAGTGGACATGTAAAACGGACATATGTTAAAAATAACTAAAAACAAATAAAAATCTAAAAAATTTACATTATATTTTACACAATGTTTTTGTTTCCTAAAATTTCTAATAAATACACCAAAAATAATGCTCATTAAAAAATGTGTAAAACCATAATTTATATTTAATAAATCATGTAAAAGAAAATTTTATGGTTGTAATAGATGTGTAAGCTGCTTGCGAGCAGATGGCCCCTCTTCCTAAGTATCATCTACCGCAGCGTTTTTGGTTGGTTTGTAATTCTGGATGTTGTCTGCATATCCCCTCATGGATAACTGTAACAGTGCTGCCGAATAGATGGCCTAAGAAAAGAACCGAATGGTAACGCCATATAAGGAGACTAATTACACAAACGGGTTTTTATGTATAAAAGGTTTGGGTTTTAGACTGCTAACAAGTATAGTATAAGTAAAGGATAACTGTGTAAAAACAATGGTATTCGAAATATGAAACATCCCGTAATAATGATTACTAGTTTAGAGAACATTTCGCAAGACACATATATTTGCTGGTAATGTGTGTTATTTTTATGAGTTCTATCATGCAATAATTGAATAAAATGGACAATCAGAATAAGACTTTATTTAAACGTGTATCCTTGTTGCAGCTCTTTATAAGATTGATATTTTACAGGTCTGTGGTTTGAGATTGTCCTATACATATATATTTTTTTATGTAAATGCTTAAGAAGGTCAAGATAAAGCAGGTCCCCGGGGTTACATACAAGATAGGACTGTATGTGCTTTGTTTCTTAATTGAATTTGTATCAAGTCTGAACTGTATTGTTATCATTGTAATCCAGCCCGAACTTTTTGGTCTCTTGACATTTTGCTTTTTTAAAAAATGGTTGGGTTGTCATAAGAAACCAGGATTACCAATAAACTTCAATTGCAGACACCTTGTAATCTGTTTATAGCTGATTTATTGGTAGTCCTAGGACTAAAGCACAATAAATTAAACCAACATCCCATAGGTCCCGTTTGTAACTAGGGTCTAGGGTAATTCGATTTCTTAAGTAGGGGACCGCCTTACATATATAACTGATAGATACTGTAGATAGAATAGATAATTGATAGATAATGATACATACATAGATACATAATAATTGATAGCTACTGTAGATTAGATCTAATATATAGATACTTAGATAGATAGATAGAAGATAAGATAGATATATAGAGTCTATATCATTGATAGATCCTGGAAGATAGATAGATATTAATAGAGAGATCTCTAGATCTCTTGACTCAGATCGCTCGATAGATACATACCTCCCTACATAGACATTGCATAGATACTGTAGCTCGCTAGATCGCTCGATCACCTATGATCCTCTAGATAGCTCGACCTACATGCTCCTGAATTGGAAATTCAATTAAATTTTATAAATAAAAAGTCATCTTTTTAAAGAAAAAGTCTAATACATATTATATAGTGGAACATAATAGCAGACATAAGAATTCTAGTCTAGATAAGTGGGGATTTCATTATATATAAATGCTGTCTATTTACACTATATAATACTTATATAAATATGTTATACCTATACATTTTATAATCTGTAGAGTTGTACAGCATAGATTGTATTTTACACGCACAGGCATCCTTCCGTTCACGTGAGCCTAAATTAAATTAAAAAAAGAATCAAAAACTTTAAAGGCCCATACATCTCCATTATCCCCCTAAAGAACGGCCTACTGGTGTTAGCAACCCCCACTAGGTTTTCTTTAAAACACAACTCTCTACATTTAAAGTAATTGGTTACCGATTGTTCTTTTACTTTTTTCTAATATTCCATGAGTACAAGATGGGGGGAACACCACTAAGGCAATCACGTGGTTTTACGGAAGAAGGTAAATCTTTAGAGGAGGAAACCAGAACAAATAAAGTACTTGACAAAATGCAATGAAAACATTTTTAAAAAATATACAGATTTACATACATAGATAACACAACCTTTTTGTGACTAAATTAGAACATTATTGAATTTATAATGGAATTTAATTCAAAGTCAATCCATTTTGATCATTATTATATATGTATATGGTATTATTTGTATATGTAATACATTTTATTATTTATTATTCTATATATTGTATTATTGTATTAATTATTATTATTATTGTATATATTGCATTTTGTATATATTATTCTTATTCTATATATTGTAGTATTGTATATATTGTATCATTGTATATATTATTATTATTCTATGTATTATTATTGTGTATATCATTATTTTTACAGTATATATTATATTATTGCAGGATTTTTCGAGCTGACGTGTTAAAAAAAAAAAAAGTTTATTGCATTCATTAATAACTAACATTTTTTTGTTGCTACTATTATTATTATTATTTTTTTATTGTGAACCATGTAAACAGAGGGAAATAATTCACACGAACAAGAAGCAGCCAGAGTTCTCATCCCTTATAGATACTAATGGGAATGAGCAGAATATTCATGTTCTTGTTACCTTGTTACTTTACTTATGTGCCCTATAAATATTGTGACTCTTTTTGGCGATGATGATGATCGCTGTTTTTATTTAATGAGTGTAACATATTATTTCTACTGTTTGTTTGTTGATTGAGTATTATAGACTCTACGTAAAGTCTCATAGATCCATGTGGCAGAAAGGTTATTCTATTCCCCAAGCCCTCGCCCCACACTCCTTTGCAATGAAACCCTGCAGCAGGCAATAAACCAGGGCACATGTCCCTGGCCCCTCCAGAGAGGAGCCAGAGACTGATCCATCATTTGCTGTGGACATATTTTAATTACTACAGGGCAGAGCTGGGAGGGTCACATGGAAGCGGGAAAGGTGTGCGCCTGGACTAATGTGACCGCAGGAGAATTGACGAGAGGCTGCGTTAGTACAGGGTCCCATTTAATTAGTTGTAATCATCAATATTTTATAATTAGGACGACGCATCCGTCTCTATCATTTCAAATTCAACCGTTCTCTATCTTTATCGTTTCAAAATGCAAATTTTTCCAATTAGGCAAAAAATAATTTTCTTTAAAAAAAAAAAAAAAAAATTCGCAGCAGTACCTTAAAAAAAAAAAATAGGTTTTACCTTATGCCGCTGCTAAAAAAAAAAGAATGAAAATGTATTAAGAGTAAGACTATATTTGATAAACCACACAGAAAGATTACAAATTTTAAGGGATTTCACGCCTTTTCTTTAAGTGAAGGACATAACTCACATTTTTCAGCTACTTTAATGGCAGACTATACATTTTAAGGCCACGATAAACTTAGGTTGTCCCGTCTATGGTTGTTTTAGTTGGGTGCAAACGTCGCTTTCAAAGCCCCATAGCGCCATCTGCTGGTCATGCGTGGTATGAACTGCATTAATGAGGGGCAGGACACATTTACTCATGTATAGACATATACCAATACCAAAAAAAAAGATTGCAGCAGAGTTTTCATTTATGTCACCAGTACTGGGGAGAGGATTATAAGACATGTCCTATCTTCCCCGTACAGTGTGCATTGCTATGGAGATGGGAGGGGTCACCCCACCTCCTCTCCATGGCGCCTGATGTATACCTGCCCGATACATTCATGTGAATTCGGCCTTAGAGAGTCGAGATAGAGTGCAAGGCCTAGGTGTCAGTGATTCAATAGTTCCTTCACCTAGTAACAAAAGTAGTGTTTGAGGATATATCCAGGGGTGTGACAGTCTTAATATTTCGACTAGTCTCTATTTTTTCAGGAGATAGGATATTCCATTTTTTTTTACCAATCTTGTAAAAAAAAAACGAGCTAAGTATTATTTTCGCTATATATTCACTCATAGACTCATAACGATGGAGATTTATCAGAGGTGTCTGAGGTAAAACTGCTCCAGTTGCCCATAGAAACCAATCAGAGCTCAGTTTTAATTTGATAAACATCTATGGGAAAATGAAAGCTGAACTCTGATTGGTTGCCATGAACAGTTTTGCTCTCAGACACTTCTGATAACTCTGCCCCATAGAATCACTCATTCTCCCTATTTACTCTCTCATTCAGGGAGGGTGGAATTCATAGGAGATACCCCTTGCGGGAAACACACGCACCACTTTTCCTGTACTATATCCTACTACTATCTCTCTATATTTGCACCTCAAATCTCATTCTCTAACTACGCTAAAAATTACACAACCGCCGGTATTAGGTCTTTTATCATTTTTCACCTTATGTGTGTCAGTGTCATCCTATGGGGAGTGGACCTGCACCAATCGTAACACTCACATCATTATTGAATAATATCCATTGGTTCAGCCCGTGTATGACTTCTATCCTAGAGAAATTTGCGTTCATTCATCGATCTGCGCCTGCTCGTTCCTCTTTGACTGGCGCATGATTGTAGACTAATTCAAGACATCAGGCACAGGGAGTACTGCGCATGAATTAGAGCTTAGTCTTTTCCATAGCTGTCTTATCATGTAGGTCAATGTCTCCCGTTATTCTGTATGGATCCCACATGGATTATGATTACAAGACTCCCATTTGGGTGATATTATGCTACATTCCCGATATCAATTCTATCTGCGTCCTCTGGATGCATTTAGAGTTGAGACCTGTAGTGGAACACAGAGCAATCAGCTGCATACAGAGCCCATGCCGCTGCCCTATGTGTCTCAGATACCTTCAGGAGGTGCGATTAAGTAGCTCATCTCCTCCACATTTTTAACACATACTTTATACTATTCTTTTGCTCCCATAGAGATCTACAGTACAGTGCCCCACAGTGCCAAAAATAGTAACAGTGCCCCACAGTGGCCAATATAGTACCAATGGCACCAGAGTAGTCAATATAATAACAGCAACCCCGCAGTAGCCAATATAGTTATAACAGTGCCCATACAGTAGCCAAAATAATAATATTGGCCAATAAAGTTGCCAATAGAGTAACTGTGCCCATGCAGTAGCCAATATAGTAATAGTGCCACCCACAAAGTTAGCAATTTTGTAACAATTCCCCCACAGTAGCCGATATAGTAACAGTGCCCCCACAATAGCCAATATAGTGACAGGGAGCACAGAGGAACTAATATAGTAACAGTGCCCGCCACAGTAGCCAATATTGTCACAGTGACCCCACTGTAGCCAATATAGTAACAGCAGCCCCTAAGCAGACTAAATAGAAACAGTTCCCCCACATTAGCCAATATAGTAACAGTAGCCAATATATGCCCTGACAGTAGCCAATTGAATCACAGGAGCCCCACCACAGCCATAAAGTCACAGGGTCCACACGGTAGCCAAAATATTAACAGTGCCCCCATGGTAGCCAATATTAGTACCCAATTTACCCAAATACCCATCTCTGCTGCTCTTGCTGGAGTCTGTACAGTGCCTGCAGCCAGATACTCAGGGCACAGGCCTAATTAGGTCTTTGCCCTCAGTTGACTGTGTCCTGAGGCAGAGGAACAACATAATGTCATCACTTCCACTCACGCCTGAACACAGTCAACTCAGGGCAAAAGGATGACAAGGTCTATGCTGTGTCCAGCAGCCATTTGACACTATCCAGTGTTAGGGCCAACTTGGTCCACTGGTCCAGTTTGATACTGCCACCATTGGTGGATGGCACTTGGTCACCATCGGGGGGGGGGGGAATATTGTGATCCCACGGCCCATTTTATCATTAAAAAACTGTGCCAATATATATAGGATATGAATTGCAGTACTGTGATATGTCCAGTTCTCATACATACAGAATGGGAGTAGTAGTACTATGCGTTACTATATATGTGAGGACAGAACTGTGCTGTGCAGAATAGGATTTGTTTTACGGTGCTCTGCCAATATATACAGAATAGGATAAGTAGTTCTGCAGAAGAACTTTGTTGTGCAGGATATAAGTGGTAGTATATATATACATATATATGCTCGTACTGTACATATACACACACATAGGGGCAGATTTATCAAGCTGTCTGAAAGTCTGAATATTTCCAGTTGCCCATGGCAACCAATCACAGCTCCCCTTTAAAATATTCATGAGCACTGGTAAAATGAAAGCTGAGCTGTGATTGGTTGCCATGGGCAACTGGAAATATTCTGACTTTCAGACACTTGATAAATCTTCCCCATACTGTTGCCATTGCACCCAACAAAGTATCTGTTTTTCTGAGGATGGATGCAGATAGAGTTATAGATGGGATTGTCATGGGGATCCCTGCTGTCAGCAAGACCAGTACAGCTGCACCCATTGCCCTATGGCAGTGGTGGCGAACCTATGGCACGGGTGCCAGAGGTGGCACTCAGAGCCCTTTCTGTTGGCACTTAGGCCATTGACCCCAAGACAGAGCTCACCAAAGGGGACCAAAGTCACCAAATCTTACTGCAGTCCCAGGCAATTTAAGAGATGCTGCAATCAGCGCTATTTTAAAACGACACTTCATTGGCTGTTTGCAACTGCGGAAAAAGTGAGAAAGTGTTGATAGAACTGCAGTATCTTTGTAGGTCATTCTACTGGACCCTACATTCTTACTGTACAGAGAGACCCTGGCGAGAAGCTGCAATGATAGTCTGAATGTGCCCTCCTTCTTTCAACTGTATTAGTGGCCTCAAGGGGCCAATACGATTGA
>CM033646.1:15235034-15463980 GCA_019512145.1 Engystomops pustulosus | reverse complement strand
CTGCCACCATTGGTGGATGGCACTTGGTCGCCATCGGGGGGGGGGGGAATATTGTGATCCCACGGCCCATTTTATCATTAAAAAACTGTGCCAATATATATATGAATTGCAGTACTGTGATATGTCCAGTTCTCATACATACAGAATGGGAGTAGTAGTACTATGCGTTACTATATATCTGAGGACAGAACTGTGCTGTGCAGAATAGGATTTGTTTTACGGTGCTCTGCCAAAATATACAGAATAGGATAAGTAGTTCTGCAGAAGAACTTTGTTGTGCAGGATATAAGTGGTAGTATATATATATACATATATATGCTCGAACTGTACATATACACACACATACTGTTGCCATTGCACCCAACAAAGTATCTGTTTTTCTGAGGATGGATGCAGATAGAGTTATAGATGGGATTGTCATGGGGATCCCTGCTGTCAGCAAGACCGGTACAGCTGCACCCATTGCCCTATGGTGAAAATTACCCAACTTACATCACTGTCAGGAACCAGGGGTAGTGGACCCCCTGGACCATCGCGGACGATGACGTAAGCCAACACCTGGGACCAGAGTCTAAGTGGCACCCGGTTTTCACCAGAGCCCGCCGCAAAGCGGATTGGACTTGCTGCCCCGTGGTACCACCAGGACGTGCCACAGGCGCGACTTTGTCCGCGGTGGTGAGAAAAGCAAGGTACAGAATCAAAAGACAGACACGGAGTCGTGGTCAGGACAAGCAGCACGGAATCAGAGTTTTTGTCTGGGAAGATGGTCGACCAGCACCAATCATTGGTGCACTGGCCCTTTAAATCTTAGACGGCCGGCGTGCGTGTGCCCTAGGAGGCGGGGATATGCGCGCCGAATCGAGGAGATCATTGCTGTAGTGCAGCAAGGTAAGAGAATCTGCTGCTCTCCGGGGACACTAGAGAGACACAAAGGTGCGCATGCGACCCGGAACATGTGTAGCAGGGGTCCCCGTGACAATCAATTATATTCCTCAGACATCTGAGGCACGTTCCGACTAAGCCCATTGCAGTGAAAAATAGCGCAGCCGCGACACAAGAGGGTCACGTGCGACACATATCTGGCACGGACACTTCTTAAATACATGTGCAAACAGTTTGCATCTAAAAGAACGTGCAAAGTCCAACAGAAAGCTGGCGCAAGGTCCATAGTATATGTGTTTCATAGTTTGTTTGAAGTATTCCGGACAACCCCTTTAAATTTTACACTGGAAAGCAAAAGCATAAATGACCACAAGGTGGCACTGTTTATAAATGAAACATTTCTGATCAGATTGTGGGGAATATAGAGTCGAGTCGGCTGTATTGGTTTATAAGGCAACATCTCAGTTGGCCTATAGCCAGAAATTGTGCCTATTTTACCAATTATGCTACCTCCATGCTACGTTTTGGGCTGGTGCAGGGCATTCTTGCACTGCCAAAACCTGCGCTAATTCCTGGCACACACTTAAGTGCAATTAAACGCCAGGTCTGACCCAAAAAATCACCATGAACAAGGTTACACTTTAAGCAACTGCCCCTTGAGCAATTTTGAAGCAGGATACAGGCCGTGCCGAGCATGCATGTCTATGGATGAGTCGGGTGAGACGAGCATTCGCATATTCTATCCACTCATGATCCCAACTTTGATACCAGGGGATACAGAGCAGTTTCTTTTTAGTGTCTGCCAATCCTTGCATAGTTACACGTTTGTGGTTAAAAGAGGAATCTATTCAATTAGACTTCTAATCCTGCAGCAAAAAGGAAGGCAAAAACAAAGGCCCAGGGGAGTAGCTGGTGATTCTCAAACTGACACCAAATATGGCAGTCAGAAGAAATCCCTTGATCATTTACCCATATCAAGGAATCTAAAGCTGGTTATTTGCTCTATCATGTGTAATTAACCATCACAACATCCAGCAGCAGCGGAAGAGTCATTAGTCCCACGATAGACCTAACCTCTTGTTGTAGTGGATATCGCCTTGTTATAGGCCTGGCTTTACACACAAGCCTGGATATATTTATACAATTTATTAGAAGGTAATCTACAAAGCAGGGGGCATATTTTTCTCAGTCTGCAGGGGGCAGTATTTGGAAAAGATCCAGAACATGAATGCTTCTTCCCCATCTCTTACATGGTGGAGGGTGTGTGAATATATCCTAACCCTTAAAGGGAACCTGTCACCATATTTTACATCATAAAACTACCAGATCCACCTCTCAAGTCAAGTATAAAATGTCCTTTCTAAAATTCGTTCATTTATGTAAAATCTCACCCGTTTACCAATAATCAGCTCTAAAGTCTGGTGAAAATGAGCAGAGAAGGGTCAAGTTTAGAGGTTGCAGGGGCAGAATCACTTAAGATCACTATCTTCAGTTCTGTAGCACCTAAAAACATGTTTGGTGTCATATTAAAGATAAGAATCCCATCTTTCAGATTGCAACAGGCTTGTGGTTTTGTAAAATACAGGTGAGGTACAGGCAGTTAAAATCATAGTTGGAAATGTGAGCTGCAGACAAAAGAGAAAACTTCTAGCACTGTCTCCTCAGGTATAAAGGTTTAGTCCATGGTTAAAAAATGAAAACTCTTTGTTAAGGTATAAAAGTTAAAAATAATATCCATCACAATGGCAAAAAAGCACGTTGGAAATTCTTGATATTTAACTGTCTTCATCCCTGGTTCTATAGATCCAAATGATCATGGGTAGGGGAAGGGGGTCTCGTTTCCCAAATAAATGTAGGGATAGGTCAAGCATTGCCACTCCGTTCAATGTCTATGGGACTGAGGAGGATAGAGGAGTACAGAACTGGGTTATCTCTACCAGTGCCATAAAGAATGCATGGAGTAGCAGGGCAACTGCTCGACCTATTGCTCCTTTTATTTGAGGGAAGAAGTGGTCCCTGATTTTGGTGGTCCATGAAGGGGTGAACCAAGCCTGTCAGCTGCCTGAGGCGAGCCATAGAGAGACGCCCACCCCTCCATATATGTAATATATCAGGGAGTGTCAGGACAATATCCATCATATTGGTTTTGTGTTCAAATAAAGCAATGCAAAACGCATACAGTGTGTTATAAAGACAGATACAGCGTACTACCATGGAGTATAGAATGCATACAGCGTGCCGCCATGTAGTATAAAATGCATACGGCATACCGCCATGTAGTATAAAATGCATACGGCATACCGCCATGTAGTATAAAATGCATACGGCATACCGCCATGTAGTATAAAATGCATACAGCGTACCACCATGTAGTGTAAAATGCATACAACATATCACCATGTAGTATAAAATGCATACAGCGTACCACCATGTAGTAAAAAATCCATACAGCGTGCCACCATGTAGTATAAATGCATAAAGTACCACCATGCAGTATTAGATGCATACAGAGTGCCACCATGTAGTATAAAATGCATACAGAGTGCCACCATGTAGTATTAAATGCATACAGCACACCACCATGTAGTATAAAATGCATACAGCGTGCCGCGATGTAGTATAAAATAGATACGGCATAACACCATGTAGTATAAAATGCATAGAGCGTATCATCATGTAGTGTAAAATGCATACAGCGTACCACCATGTAGTAAAAAATGCATACAGCGTACCACCATGTGGTAAAAAATACATACAGCATGCCATCATGTAGTATAAACCTGGCATGTCGGTTTGCACATCAAGCTCGGTGCTTGGCCAGGGGGCTGGCGGGGTGGGCGGGAGCACAGTGCCGGCGGCAGTCGGGAACACTGTGCTGGACTGAAGAGGGGGGCGGGAGCACAGTGCCGGCAGGGGCAGGAGCCTGAGGCGAGATGCTCAACTCACCTCATGACAGGTGCGCCCCTGGGTCTATGGGTCGGTCCTCCATAATCAGTACATTGTATAGGGATTAACAAAAAAATTAAACCATCTTTTCGAAAAATAAAACCTCTCTCAAGTTGATGAGGTTTATTTATTAAGAACTATTCATTGACTCCTATCCAGAAATAATGTGAACATGAAACTGAGGACAATGTTCTCTATTCTCTACTTTTTTTGTGACATCCCATTTCTGTATTTGCTGGAATAGCCGGAGCCTGGTACTGGCTGCTACTTCTGGTTTTACACTTACTTCCCTAAAGTGATCCTGACAGGTGATTTTTACTGAATATTAGACCAGTATATAACAGAGGGCTAAGAATTGTGCTATATAGGCTACTAGCTGTAGCTCTAGGTATTGCCCCGGGATAGTAAAAAACTGCTTATAGCTACAACAAAATAGAATGGGTTAACAAAAAAATGTTATATGTATCTATAGACTCATACTGTCTCTGACTGTCTGCATGGCCGGCAGTCTCCTTCAGTAACTGTGTGTATGTGTGGCTGGTAGTCTCTTTCAGTGACTGTCTGTGTGGTCGGCAGTCTCCTTCAGTGACTGTCTGTGTGGTCCGCAGTCTCTTTCAGTCACTGTCTGTCTGTCTGATCGGCAGTCTCTTTCACTTACAGTGTGTATATGTCTCTTTTAGTGACTGTCTGTCTGTGTGGCCGGCAGTCGCTTTCAGAGACTGTCTGTGTGGTCGTCAGTCTCTTTCAGTCACTGTCTGTCTGTGTGGCCGGCAGTCTCTTTCAGTGACTGTCTGCTCTTGGGGTGGCCGGGGCAGTCTCTTCATGACTAGTCTGTATGGGCCTGCAGTCCTCATTTCAGTGTCTGTCTGTGTGGCCGGCAGTCTCTTTCAGTGACTGTCTGTCTGTGTGGCTGGCAGTCTCTTTCAGTCACTGTCTGTCTGTGTGGCTGGCAGTCTCCATCAGTAACTGTCTGTGTGGTCGGCATTCTCTTTCAGTCACTGTCTGTCTGTCTGGTCGGCAGTCTCTTTCAGTCAATGTGTGTATGTGTGGCCAGCAGTCTCTTTCAGTCACTGTCTGTCTTTGTGGCCAGCAGTCTCTTTCTGTGACTGTCTGTCTGTGTGGCCGGCAGTCTCTTTCAGTGACTGTCTGTCTGTGTGGCCGGCAGTCTCTCTCAGTGACTGTCTGTCTGTGTGGCCAGCAGTCTCTTTCAGTGACTGTCTGTCTGTGTGGCCGGCAGTCTCTTTCAGTGACTGTCTATCTGTGTGGCCGGCAGTCTCTTTCAGTGTCTGTCTGTGTGGCCGGCATTCTCTTTCAGTCACTGTCTGTCTGTCTGGTCGGCAGTCTCTTTCAGTCAATGTGTGTATGTGTGGCCAGCAGTCTCTTTCAGTCAATGTGTGTATGTGTGGCCAGCAGTCTCTTTCAGTCACTGTCTGTCTGTGTGGCCGGCAGTCTCTTTCAGTGACTGTCTGTCTGTGTGGCCGGCAGTCTCTTTCAGTGACTGTCTGTCTGTGTGGCCGGCAGTCTCTTTTAGTGACTGTCTGTCTGTGTGGCCGGCAGTCTCTTTCAGTGACAGACTGTGTGGCCGGCAGTCTCTTTCAGTGACTGTCTGTCATTGTGAGCCGCAGTCTCTTCAGTGACAGCTGTGTGTGGCTGGCAGTCTCTTTCATTGACTGTCTGTGTGGCCGGCAGTCTCTCTCTACTGTCCTGTCTGTGTGGCCGGCATTTCTTCTTCAGTGACTGTCTGTCTGTGTGGCCGGCAGTCTCTTTCAGGCGCTGTTCACACGCTCCTCGCTAGCGCCACGCGTTTTCATAACGCGACGCTAGCGTCCGGGGGCGGAGTTTGGGGTGATCGCATATGCGTTTCCAGAGAAACGCATGCGATCGGGTTATTAATCGCATGCGTTTCCCGGGAAACGCATATGCGATCGGCCCGAGCCCCGCCCACTGTGCGCTAGCGTCGCGTTATGAACGCGACGATAGCGGAACGTGTGAACGCGCCCTCAGTGTCTGTCTGTGTGGCCGGCAGTCTCCATCAGTGACTGTCTATGTGTGTGGCCGGCAGTCTCTTTCAGTGTCTGTCTGTGTGGCCGGCAGTCTCCATCAGTAACTGTCTGTGTGGTCGGCATTCTCTTTCAGTCACTGTCTGTCTCTCTGGTCGGCAGTCTCTTTCAGTCAATGTGTGTATGTGTGGCCAGCAGTCTCTCTCAGTGACTGTCTGTCTGTGTGGCCGGCAGTCTCTTTTAGTGACTGTCTGTCTGTGTGGCTGGCAGTCGCTTTCAGTGACAGACTGTGTGTGTGTCTGGCAGTCTCTTTCAGTGACTGTCTGTGTGGCCGGCAGTCTCTTTCAGTGACTGTCTGTCTGTGTGGCCGGCAGTCTCTTTCAGTGACTGTCTGTCTGTGTGGCTGGCAGTCTCTGAACGCAAGTTTCATTTTCCCACAGCTGTTTATAAAATTACAGCTGATCTCTGATTGGTTTCCATGGGCAACTGGAACAGTTTAACCTTAGACATTTCTGGTAAATCTCCCCTCCCTCTGTCTCTATCCATCTTACATCACACATAAGCTGTTTTACAATCATTGCCTATAGTAACCAATCACAGTTCAGAGCTCATATTAACGACCTGTGGCAGAACAGCAGCCAATCATGGCACAGCTTCCAACTGCCACAGCAGCAGCAGTAGACAATGGCTCCTGTATATGGTGGTTAATAAGTGGATTTTGGAAAGCGCGGGGTGAAAATTTCGGCTCAAAACCTGGTCTAAGACGTTCCCCCGAGTCACAGAGAGCGGCTGTGAAAAATTTGGTGACTGTAAACGGGACATTACAGATTCCTTTAGAGGACATACACACATACACTCAGCTTTATATATTAGATATGCTCTGCTATTGTAGGCGACATGAATGGAGTCCGGCCGCCCCATGTAACAACTCTTTCTGCAGGCAGTGGGTCAGGTGTAGGACCCGCACCTATTGTGTATTTATGACATGTCCTATAGAAAGTTCAGAAATACAGAGGATGGAAGTAACTCCTTATACAGCCCTAGGGGAAAGGAAACTGACGGGGATCAGACTGTAAGGTTTACAGCTCTTTCTAAAGGCAAGGACTGGAGCAAAGCACCCATTGCCAAAAACAGGGTCAGCTCCAGGTTTCAGTAGGCCCCTGGGTGACAGAGCCTCAGTGGGCCCCTTTGCAGTGAACTCACCTGTCGGCATAAAAAATTCAGAAACTAAAACAGTTTCCTGTTCCATAAAATATTCCCTAGTTTTTTATCTCTAATGCGTATTTTTATATACAGCCCCTCATGGTTATTTTATATACAGCCCCCTCATGGGTATTTTATATACAGCCCCCTCATGGGTATTTTATATACAGCTCCCTCATGGTTATTTTATATACAGCCCCCTCATGGTTACTTTATATACAGCCCCACATGGTTATTTTATATACAGCCCCTCATGGTTACTTTATATACAGCCCCCTCATGGGTATTTTATATAAAGCCCTTGCACCCTATGGATTCATATGATAAAGTTCCCCTCATCCCCATGGATTCTTTATGTAAAGCCTTATGTGGGGCCCACCCGCAGCTCTGGGCCCCAGCATTTGCCTGGGCATGCCAAGTGCTGGCACCAGCCCTGGCCAAAAAGAGCAGTCAAGTGCAGTAGTGGATGATAATACAGGTGGTTAGGGTGGTAGCCTGGGACACAAGCCTTCTAGGTAGCTCTTGTTACTTTAGATCTCGGGATGCTACACACCCATATACCCATATACCTGAGGCATAACACTTTAGTCTGGAGAAGTGATGTTAGATGCAGAAGAATTTGCTCATGGAATAGCCTAGAATACATGACATAGCTCCTGTGAGTCATGAAGACATCTAGGTATTTGACAGCAATTAGGAGACAGGTTTGGAGCCACCCAAACCACCTTCCAAATATTATAGTGAGGTCTTTACCGATGAATCCTTGTACATCTGTTCCTGCTGTCAATACACATGTACACCAGAGTCATTTCAGGACCTGTATAGGTCTTGCAAAGGTCCTGGATCCGAAGACTGAAAGCAGGCAGAAGGGATGTATTCTCCATTCCCCAAGAAGCCGATTCTAGTACCCGATGTAGGAAGTGATTCCAGACTTGTAGGGGGCTGTAATATGACATAGACACTGAGAGATATCATTTACATTTCCATATACAGCTCCCACTCCCGGCTGAAACTTTACTGTGGATGTCTGGGTGCCTGTCAAACCTAAAACACCAGAACTATGTTTTTAGGTACCACAGTTCAGAAGTTTCATAACAGTTTGAAATGTGCCCCCCCCCTCCCCCTCCTGCCTGCCAAATGAAGGCAGCATGGAGGAGGTGGGAGCTGCAGAGAAGAGGGAGCTGACAGATGCAATATACTACAAGCAGCTACATAGACAAGGGGGGCCATTCATCATAGTCACCGAATTTCACAACAAAAGGTTGTGATGATGTTCTAGATCTAGAATATGATGACATATCATATGTACTCATGTATACGACGACCTGAGTATAAGCCGAGCACCTGGACGCACATGGAGAAGAAGGAAGAGGAGCTACGAGGAGCATCACAAGGCGAGTATGGAAGTTTATTTTTTCATACACTTGTGTATAAGCCAAGGTGGGGTTTTTCAGCACATTTTTTGTGCTAAAAAAAAAAATCGGCTTTTACACAAATATATACGGTAATTATATTTGGAAAAATACTGATATATTTTTTTAATAAGAATAAATGAGGATTTTTGTATCTGGAAAGAAGTCTTAACCCATTTTGAAAAAAAAAATTGGAGAATGTGTCCTGTTTATGTTTTTTTTTTTCCTTTGTGACTCTAAAAACTGCATCACAATTCCTGAAAGTGTAAATTCAGCCACTCCAGCTGAACCTAAATAACCTGTCTCCTAATTGCTGTCGGATTGCTGTCATGGCTCATGACTCACAGGAGCTATGTCATGTATTCTATGCTATTCCATGAGCGAATTCTTCTGCATCTAACATCACTTCTCCAGACTAAAGTGTTATGTCTCAGGTATATGGGTATATGGGTGTGTAGCATCCCGAGATCTAATGTAACATGAGCTACACTTATGTAAATGGGTGGGATTTAATATTTTTGGCTCCACCCGTCTGACTACTTCTTTAAAGTAAATCTATCATTTGATTCAATGCATTATGAACCAAACATACATTGAGAATGCTGTCCCCCTCATGGTTATTTTATATACAGCCCCCTCATGGTTATTTTATATACAGCCCCCTCATGGGTATTTTATATACAGCCCCCTCATGGTTATTTTATATACAGCTCCTCATGGTTATTTTATATACAGCCCCCTCATAGGGCATGTACCCTATCGATTCATTTGATACAGTTCCCCTCATCCCCATGGATTCCTTATGTAAAGCCTTATGTGGGGCCCACCCGCAGCTCTGGGCCCCAGCACTTGCCTGGGTATACCAAGTGCTGACGCCAGCCCTGGCCAAAAAGAGCAGTCAAGTGCAGAAGTGGATTATAATACAGGTGGTTAGGGTGGTAGCCTGGGACACAAGCCTTCTAGGTAGCTCTTGTTACTTTAGATCTCGGGATGCTACACACCCATATACCTGAGGCATAACACTTTAGTCTGGAGAAGTGATGTTAGATGTAGAAGAATTTGCTCATGGAATAGCCTAGAATACATGACATAGCTCCTGTGAGTCATGAAGACATCAAGGTATTTGACAGCAATTAGGAGACAGGTTTGGAGCCACCCAAACTACCTTCCAAATATTATAGTGAGATCTTTACTGATGAATCCTTGTACATCTGTTCCTGCTGTCAATACACATGTACACCAGAGTCATTTCAGGACCTTTGTAGGTCCTCGCAAAGGTCCTGAATACGAAGACTGAAAGCAGCAGTAGGGACACATCCTCCATTCCCCAAGAAGCTGATTCTAGTCCCACATGTAGGAAGTGATTCCAGACTTGTAGGGGCTACAATATCCATACAGCCCAGTCTTAATCTGCCCCTGGTCAAGTGGGTATAGCAAGGATAGTCAGATGGAGAAACACTGTGCAAAGGATTAATGCTCTTTACCTTTATTTTAGGTGAATTTTGAATAGACTCATTTACATATATCTATGTGTTTTACCACCAGAAAATAATCCCTAGAGTGATTTTTCTTGCCTCTTCTCAACAAGACTTATTCTGGCAATAAGCCCTTGTTACAAACGACTAACCATGTCACCTTGAAACAGAGTAATTGTGTCATTTTAAAGAGAAGAATGTCCCCTATAAAACCACATAAGGTTTGGGACTTTTGGTGACATAGACACTGAGAGATATCATTTACATTTCCATATACAGCTCCCACTCCTGGCTGAAACTTTACTGTGGATGTCTGGGTGCCTGTCAAACCTAAAACACCAGAACTATGCTTTTAGGTACCACAGTTCAGAAGTTTCATAACAGTTTGAAATGTGCCCCTTCCCCCCTCCTGCCTGTCAAATGAAGGCAGCATGGAGGAGGAGGGAGCTGCAGAGAAGAGGGAGCTGACAAATGCAATATACTACAAGCAGCTACATAGACAAGAGGGGCCATTGATCATAGAACCAATGATTCTAAAGGCTATAGAATCACCGAAATTCACAACAAAAGGTTGTTCAGAGAGCTTTGAAGATCTGTGATGATGTTCTAGATCTAGAATATGATGACATATCATATATACTCATGTATATGACGACCTTAGTAAAAGCCGAGCACATGGACGCACATGGAGAAGAAGGAAGAGGAGCTACGAGGAGCATCACAAGGTGAGTATGGAAGTTTATTTTTTCATACACTTGTGTATAAGCCAAGGTGGGGTTTTTCAGCACATTTTTTGTGCTAAAAAAAACTCGGCTTATACACAAATATATACTGTAATTATATTTGGAAAAATACTGATATATTTTTTTAATAAGAATAAATTAGGATTTTTGTATCTGGAAATAAGTCTTAATTCCATTTTGAAAAAAAATTGGAGAATGTGTCCTGTTTATGTTTTTTTTCCCTTTGTGACTCTAAAAACTGCATCGCAATTCCTGAAAGTGTAAATTCAGCCACTCCAGCTGAACCTAAATAACCTGTCTCCTAATTGCTGTCAGATGCCTTGATGTCTTCATGACTCACAGGAGCTATGTCATGTATTCTAGGCTATTCCATGAGCGAATTCTTCTGCATCTAACATCACTTCTCCAGACTAAAGTGTTATGTCTCAGGTATATGGGTGTGTAGCATCCCGAGATCTAATGTAACATGAGCTACACTTATGTAAATGGATGGGATTTAATATTTTTGGCTCCACCCTTCTGACTACTTCTTTAAAGTAAATCTACCATTTGATTCAATGCATTATGAACCAAACATACATTGAGAATGCTGTAGCTACACTGATGCAGGCACATATCTTGTTTAATCCCTGAGTTGGATGGTTTTGCTGAAAAAACAATTATAACATTCAGGACCTTGGGAAAGCTGGAATGAATGCTTCTTGCAGTACATAAACACATTACACAAGCTGTCTGCACTGTCTAGAGAGGACTAATCAACCTGAGCTGGATCACTTATAAACAGCAGCTGGGGGATGGTGCAGCGATTGATTACTTCTGCCTGTCAGTGATTACATCATTCTCCTGAGCAGTGTAAGAGAAGAAGCACTGAGCCAGGCAAAGGAGCTACAGAGTCTCATTATCCTGAATTTTCTAATAGTTTTTTCAGCAAAATCACTCAGTTCAGTGATTAAACAAGATATGTTTCTGCATCAGTGTAGATACAGCATTCTCAAGGTATGTTTGGTGTATAATTCATCAAATGAAATGGTAATTTTCAGGAGAAACAGCACTCATGATACATTACACAGGCTGTGACACCTGCAGTGTTGGAGAGTTGTAGGATGTGGCTGACAGTTTGTACAATATGCTGTCTCCACTCTTACATGGATACGTTCTTCTATGGCTGCATATGCATAGGAGTATGAAACACCCCCAGGGGGCCAGAATTAGAAGCAAAAATATAATAAGCCTCAGGAAGTTAGGATTTATTACCAATGGCTCAGGATTTATTACCAATGGCTGAGGTTAGATCTGGATATTCAGCTGCAGAGTGCTCTCTTTATGGCAGTCTATAGTCTGCTGTAAAACAATCTGTAACCTTTCAATGACTTCCGGAATATTGCCAGGAGTTTAGTATCTCTCCTGTCTGGATAATTCCTACATGCAGGAAGAGCAATAAACCGGTCTAAGATATGCAATAGCTGACAGCTGTCAATTCAATGTTCAAGTATGGCTCTGCGAAAAGTGCATTTCAATAGATACTTCCCCCTCCCTATATCTCAACATTGTTGGGAACTATAGGGAGTCGTGGTAGACCAGATAAGGGCAAGGATGTGGGTCACAATTCCTCCTAAACCATGTCATAGGGTCAGGGCCGGGACGAGAGGTAGGCGATCGCCTAGGGCGCTGTCATGGGCCCCCCGTAGCAACCAGCGATATGCATATCTTTAAGATACAGAGACGCCGTCATCTAGGACCCAGGCAGGGCAGGTGACTGGCTATATACTATGGGGCTGGCTGGATATATATTGGTGGCTATATACTGAGGGCATGGGCTACCTATATACTGGGGAAGTGTGCTGGGGCTACCGTATTAATGAGGGGGAAATTATACGGTAGTATATATTCTTGTATATTGATGGGTGGCAGTGTATTATCTGTATATGGAGGGGGCACTTAGCTGTTTTTTTAGGGACAGAGTGTGTTTTTCTTTCAGAGGCCACAATCACCCGTGTGGCAAATTCTGCAGAGATAAGTCACGGCCTGGGAAAATTTCCCTGATGGAGAAAGATTGGCAACAAGGATGAGACTACAGGAAGAAGAGAGGGATGGACCGGACCAACACCGACATAGAAGGAGATAACAGCAGCCTAACAGTAAGTGATGTCTGTGACCGAGTGCAGCCCAGAAGTGCAGTACATGTAATGCTGATATATATTGATGTGTGCAGTACATCTAATGCTGGTATATATTCATGTGTGTAGTAAATACATTTTTGGATGCAGGATATTAATACCGTTTGTGCCATTTATTCATTGCTGGTGAATATTTATATTTGCGGGACAGCCATTGGTATCTATGTGTTTGGTATATTCACTGCTGGAATATATTTATGTGTTTCCAACATTCTTTTTGGAATAACCATCACTGCAGGGACATATTTTTCTATTTTACTCTATATTCACATCTGGGAGACCTTATGGTAGATGTATCCATACCAGTTGGCCTTTGTTATTAATTTTAATGCAGGGACATTTCATTTTTCTCATTAGGAGCAGCCCTTATTTTGCCGCATTTTGGGGTGGTCAATTCTACTTGTCTGCCTAGGGCACCAAAATGCCTCACTCGGCCCTGCATAGGGTGCATTCACACGACCACGGGAGAAAATTTGCTGCCCGACAAACGCCCTCATAGACGGCTATGGCACCCGTGCTCGTTACGGTGAACACAAAGTACCATGGCTGCAAAAAAGATAGGACTGTTAGAACAGTCGTGCGGCATTATTTTCTATGGAGAGGAGAGGGGTCACCCTTCCTCCTCTCCAGTGCGCTACCATATGCTGGCCTGGACACGGCCAGTGGCAGACAGGCATACATCCATGAGAATTTAGTTTTAGTTTTCTGGTGCAATCTAAGCCAACTAATGGATGTAATAAACGTGGACCCCATGGGTTAAAGATGTACCGTCTGTATAATCCAGCATCAGCCACTACAATATATGGACAATATTATGACAATGTAAATTGTGAAAACTACAAAGAATTTGTCCGCATGGTCCGTCTGAGCACCGGATTGCCCCCTTCAGTGATGAAATTTGTGTTGCATGATGACTAGTCCAGCCGCGCCACAAAAGGTTTGCGTGCAACACAAATGTGATGCGGACACTTCTTAAATTCCTGTGCAAGCAGTTTGGACTAGAAAGAATGTGCAAAGTCCGAAAGAAAAATGGCGCACGGCTCTTAGTGAATGTGCTTCGATGTTTACTGTAATTGTCCAATAAATAGTCCTGGTGCTTACAGCCTAAGTTCTCAAAGAACTTAGAACCATCGGGCCAGACACAAGTTATCTGTAGTGCGAACCAATAAGAAAAATTAATAAAACAGGTGTTGAGTCAAAGGTCAGCTGTTTTGCAATGTGAAGCTGCAGATAATATACTAGGTTTGTTGTAGCCACCTAAAAATCCAATCCATAGCCTAAGAATGGATAGTTACTTTGGAGGAGAGTTATCAGAAGTGTCTGAAAGCAAAACAGTTCTAGTTGCCCATGGAAACCAATCAGAGCTCAGCTTTCATTTTCCCACAGCTGTTTATAAAATGAAAGCTGAGCTCTGATTGGTTTCCATGGGCAACTAGAACAGTTTTGCCTCAGATATATCTAATAAATCTCCCCTTTTGTCTTTGTGTCTAAAGGAATCAGGTGATATTACGTTGTGTCATCCCCTCAGCTCCAGATTCCCTATGAATTATATCACAAAGATAAAATTGTGTCTTTCATTACTAGTGGGAAATCCCCAGGATGCATCTCCATCCATGGAGGCTGATATCCTCCTGTGTGATCATCACTAGAACCTTCCCCAACATCTTCCTCTCTAACATTTTAAGTGTTTCCCTCATTGTCTCAAGATGCCAAGACCAGATATCACACTTCCTGGCTATAAGTTGTGGTAGGAGAAGAGGCAACTTGAGTCTTTTGCTTCAGGCAACACCAACTGGAACGCACTCACCTGCTATACACCAGGATCTGACACCTAAAATAGTGTCTCTTAACACAGGTGTGAGACACTGCATGGAGAACCCACTTACTAAAAATAAATAATCTGATATATTATTTGTGGATGAGGTAGAGGCAGCGAAGTTCTATATAGCTTGGCTCAGGCAGCAGCCCTGCCTGGGCTCATGAAAGCTTTGCCAGATGCAGAGAAGTTTTGAGAAAAATGTCTTTAAAAATTATACAAATGAGCCTCAGGGGCTCCTGTCTACATCAACAGAGCTCCGTCTCGCTCTGTCGCTAATTATTCATACCTCAATTCAGTGTTTCTGCCCGTTGTTTCTGGCCAGTCAGAAACTCTGAATGGAGATGGGAATAATTAGTGGACGACGGAGCCAGAAGGGGCTATTATGATGAAGACAGAAGCCCCTGAGGCTCATTTGCATAATTTGAAAAAGATGATTTCTACAAAAAGAGGAAGACATCCTGTTTTGGGAGGCACAGCACAGCATATAAGTGTGCTTGGAAGCACTGGTAGGTAGGGGATGAAATGTTCCTTTCAGAATTCCCTCTTTTTTGTGAAATTTCACCCATTTACATATAAAAAATGTCATCCAAAATCATGTTAAAATGAGCAGAGAAGAGTCAGATTAAAGGCTGCAAGTGGAGAGTCAATTCAGATACCTCTATCTTTGATTCTATGACAACTAGAGACACTAGAGAGGGGCCAGTTGTATCACTTTTCTGCAGTTAGGGTTCATTCACACGTGGTATGCCCGCCGTGCGGAGAGGAGGAGGAGGTGACCCCTCCTCCATCCATAGAAAACAGCGGAACACAGCCGCACACTCACCAAAAGATAGACCAAGCTCTATCTTTTTGCGGTGTGCGGCCCGGATCCCCGCCGTCCTGCTATTGCTGTCTATGGGGATGTACATGCGGCCGCAAATTTGAAGCCGCATGTACGGCCCCCGTTTATGTGCACCCCTTTATGTGCCTAAATGAACAAGTTGCTAATGATGAATGATTATTAGGTGCAGCAAAACATCTGGATTGGTAGGATAAATGAGGGAAACATGGTTATTTTGCTGCACGGCTAGTTTGGTCTTTAGTAGCAAAAGTGGCACAAAAACAGTAAGAGTATGAAAAGGCGCAAAAACAACTGAAAAACAAGTGACACATCTGGACTTGGTGTCATATTAAAGATAAGACTCTCTTGTTTTAGATCACATCAGGCTGTGGTTCTGTGAACTAAGAACCGGAGATTGGAGCAGTAAGGCTATTTGGAAATGCGAGATTAGGATAAGATCCAATTTCAGCCCTTTTTTTTTTTTTTTTTTTAAAGGGAAACCTACCGCCAAGGCCTACTATAAAGGTGTAGATCGGGTTGGACGTACAATAGGACGTGAGGAAACCCGTTTTTAAGTGCCTAATCCCACGTCTCCGCAATTTTTACTTACTTTTATTTCGCATATTAATGTAAGCTAATGGCGTGGTAACGAGGTGAGGCTACGCTCCACACCCCAGTAGCCTCTTGTTCCTCCTACCAGAAGTCTTTGACGCACAGCTCCTCGTAGCTGTGCGCCCTCGTCCGAGAAACCTGCCATCTGCGCATAAGCAGAACAGCAGGCCCGTGGCTGCGCGGTCACTGCTCCGAAGCCGGAGCTGGGCAGCCGCCAGTCTGCAGTTCTGCACATGCGCAGACGGCCAGGTTTATCCAAGAGCGTTCACCTGGTAGGAGGAACAAAGAGGTACTGGGGTGTGGAGTCGCCACGCCGTTAGCCTCAGCTACGTTACTCCACGCCACAGTAGACTCTTTACCAAAATTTACATATTAGCTAAATAAAAGTTCGCAAAATATTAAAAGGGCTATCCTCACGTCCTATAGATCCACCTACCACCCGATCTATCTTTATAGGTAGATCCGTGGTGGTAGGTTCCCGTCAAAGGACATCTACCACCAGGATGACGGTTTGTAAACCAAGCACACTGACATACTGGCGTGTCCCCTCTGCTCCTTTTAGCTTTTTATGCCCTTGTTTCTTTACAACAAAAAAAAGGCTTAAAATTATGCAAACTAGCTCTGGGCTCAATTAACAGCTACGGAGCCCAAAGCCCCTCAGGCTCATTTGCATACTTTTTAAAGCTTTTTTTTCTGTAAAAACAAGGACAGAAGAAGGTAAAAGAAGAGCAGATCCTGCTAGAGGGGGGAACACACCATTATGTCAGTGTGCTTGGTTTACAATCCTTCATCCTGGTGGTAGATGTCCTTTAATTATCTCCAGTTCTTTAGCTCACAAGCCTGATGTGATCTAGAAGAGGAAATAAGATTTTTATCTTTAATATGACACCAGCATCATCTTTCTAGATACTAAACAACTCCAGATATGGGAGTCTGAAGTAACACTCCCTGGGTAACCTCCAAATTTAACTCACTTCTGGCAAACATGACTCTTCTCTGATCATTTTTACATGAGGGGGTTGGGGATTACTTTACAGGTAAACAGGTGAGATTTTGCATAAAAGAGGGGATTCCAGAAAAGACATTTCTTGACCTACCTACGGGGGTTGTAGTTTAACAGGGTACAATCTGGTGCCAGAATCCACTTAAAGGAAATCTACCATGTGGAATCTACTTCCTGAGAGATTCCCCGTGGTAGATTTGGCTGGGCTGCACTACCAAGCAGAGCCACTATACAGTGTAGGGCGCTGTGCTTGGTAAATTATAAAGAGCCGGGATTGATATGTAGTCTTGATAGATGGGCACCTGCTGATACTTCACACGGTGACTTCACCCCCCGCTCTCCGTGATGTGAGGACGCAGTCACACGAGTAACCGGGAGACAAGACCTGGAGCGCGGAAGAGGCGTGCCCTGGCCGCTCCATACTCCGCCCCGGCCTTTTAAATTCCCAGCGCCTGCGCAGTGCGGCCAAATCGGGACTTAGTCGTTACACAATCGTCGGAGTGTCTCCGGCCAGTGTGTCTCATTCCGCCTGTGCTGCTCGTGGCTGTAGCCGGCTCCCTCCCCGCAGCGCACACCGCTCAGCAGCCCCGCCGCCCGCCAGCAGCTGCCCCCCCATTCATTCATTCAGTGCCCCCCGCCTGTCCTCAGTCACCATGAGCGGGGATAACAGCCAGAACGACTCACAGGTAAGTAGTGTCCTGCACATGGCCGCCAGCACCGGCTCCATAAACTTTATCCACCTCCATAGTAGTCTATGGCCATGGCGCCCCCCTTCCCTATATACCCCATTACCCTATTTATCCTAAAATCCCCCTAATTTACCAGCTCACCCCCCTGATCTTGTGTCTTGTTCCCCTCTTTCCTTTTCTTTTTTTTAGATTGACGCTAATTTTCGGGCGAACGGTAAGTAGCTGTGTTCCCCCGGGTGTGTTGGGGTGTCATGTGTGTGCCCTGGTGGGGTGTGGGGCCCCTTGTAGTGTCTCCTTTCCCTCCCCCTCCTCCTTCTCTCCTTCCTCCTCTAGAAAGGGCAGACATGGCGTCCAGAGACTAAGTCCCGTCTCCTCGCTCACCGGCTCCTTTGTTCACCTCCAGCCCCTCACATCTCGCCCATCCCGGGTGATAGGTGCCATGTGACGACAGATTCGGCTTCAGCCCGAGCCCAGCTCCCCGTTTCCCGCCTCCCCGGGCGGCTCAGGCCGCGTTTCCCTTGTGTTTTCCCGGTGTGAAAGTCGTCGATCAGTCGGTGGGGACTTAGTCTCTGCGCCATTTTCTTTTTCAGTGTGTGTGAGGGAGGCTCGGGCCTGGGCTGCGGGGGACATGGCTGCGGCTCCTCCGCACTGCTAACACCTCACAACTTGTCGTGTGGCCCCCCATTTATACCACAGGGGGCCACCATTTATCGCGGGGGGGTTTTCACCTCAAATGACTTGTAGTTCTGGAAATTTCTGCTACGACTGTGACTCCAGCTGTTGTGCAACTACAAGTCCCGTCCTCTCAGTATTACACCCGGGTGATATACAAGTGTGAACTGTGCCCTGGTGTAGCGTCACATCATCTGTGAAGTAGACTTATCAGTCTCCAGGGAAAGCTGAGTGATGTGTGACTGCCATGCGGCTTCTCCAAACTCCTCAACTGCAATGTGCTCTCGGCTTTCTCATGTGGTTGTCACCCAGCTTTTCCAGGAACTGATAATATATTTACTGTCAAAATAAGGGGATAGTTTTTCGGTTACGTGACGATGATCCCTAATTATACTTTACGATGAGAGGATGTAACTACAATGATAAATGCTGTAGTCACGCCGGGTGTAATGTGTATATAATGTATACTGTCATTACAGTAACGTGGATGTAATCCAGCACACTGCTGTGCCAGATTATCATATAATCCACACTATACAGTGGGTGAGATGAAGTAACAGGTAGTGCTGTATATAGGGTAGTACTATGTACACCTGGTATATGGGTTATACATATACCTGCTCTTCCTGAGATGATATATTATATTCATCATCATATCAGATGATAATCTGGTATAGACAGACTGGATTACATATAATCCCCACTATACAGTGGGTGAGATGACGCAGCAGGCAGTGCTGGTGCTGTATACAGGGTAGCTCTATGTATACATGGTATATAGGTATGCATATACCTCCTGCTCCTGAAATAATATTCATAATATCAGGTATAATCCAGTGTCTATACCAGATTATCATCTAATCCCCACTATATAGTAGATGAGAAGATGCAGCAGGTAGTGCTGGTGCTGTATATAAGGTAGTTCTGTGTATACCTGGTATATAGGATATATATAAAATATAGATCTGCTCCTTCTGAGATATACATTCATTATAATATCAGAAATAATCCAGATTATCAAATAATCCTAACTATACAGTGGATGAGAAGGTGCTGTATATTTGGTGCTATGTAAATAATTATATAGTGTGTGTCTACCTGGTATATAGGTTGAGTGTAACTGTACCCACACCTCCCGGTATGCATACACTTTGTAATATCATTGCTATAATTCAGGCCACCACTATATAGATTATCAAATAATCCTGATTAAACTGTGGATGAGAAGATGCAGCAGGGAGAGCTGGTGCTGTATATAGGTTAGTTCTGTGTATTCCTGGTATATAGGTTATACATATACCTGCTCCTCTCTGTATACATGCTCATTAGTATCATTGATATAATCCTGCCGTGTCTAAACCAGATTATAACCAGACAATACATATACATACCCGTTATAATATCATTGATATAATCCAGAGCACTTCAATACTGATCATCGTATAATCTAGACTATACAGTGAATGAGACAGGTTGTGTTTGCTGTATATAGGTTACCGTATTTTCCGGACTATAAGGCGCACAAAAAAAAGTGCGCCTTATAGTCCGGTGCGCCCTATGTATGGAGGCGCACCAGCGGATCTCCAGCGGGAACTGCAGACCACGCGGCATGGACAACAGGCGCCATAGCCCGAACCAACTTCTGCCGCGTGGTCTGCAGTTCCCGCTGGAGATCTGCTGTCTCCGGTAGCGGGGACCTATGTAAGTAGGGTCCGCTGCCATCCTGCACCTGAAGGGACCCCCTTCTCCGGTCTCCGCTCTGCCACGCCCCCGACCCTGCGCCTTATATATGGAATTATTCCATATATAAGGCGCTGACTACTAATGCGCCTTATAGTCCGGTGCGCCTAATGGCCCAGAAAATACGGTAGGTGTGTGTGTATATGTTATGTGTGTTGTATGAGTACCTTCTCCTCCAGGTATATATTCATTACCATAAAATTGCCGATAATCTAGAATGCTACGATACCAGATTACCAAATACAGAATATACCGGGGGTGTGAATACTCGGCAGGTAGTTTCGGTGCTGCATATAGACTATATCATCCCTACTGGGGATACACATTCATTACATAACATTGAGATAATCCGGTGCACTATTAAACCAAATGATTAAATACAGAGGCAGTGCCCAAACTACAGCCCAGACCCACTTATCACAAAATGCCCACACAGCCATAGACTCAAACTTATTACCCCCCTGCTGTGCCACGGCTTTCACTCCTATTGGTGTCTTGAGTAAATTTGGATTATCGAAGCTTCTCTCCAGGTTCCCCTAGATCAGGAAGAATCGCTAGGGAGCCAAGGAAGTGCATCCTGGGTTACCCAGGGCTGCAGAGGGAAGCCTTAAAGAGAACCTGCCACGCAAATGAACCCACCCAAAATAAAAACTTTAATTAAAATTTTTTTTTATTTTTTTTTTCAAGCATTATTGCCCTTGACCCTAAATGGTCCCCTTCCAGGGCTGCAATTCTAAAGAATCTGTAAACTTGTATACAAATCGTCTGATGCGTATCCAGTGAGGCCCTGCATATACAGTGGTTACTTGTTCCCCATAGGCGGGACTCTCTACTAGGACACGCTGCTGTGTGGAACGTTGAGAACGCTTCATGTCATGTGACCAGGGTGATGTCATCTAAGGTCCTGTTACATTTGCAACATCTACCCTCATGTCTGTATCTCATCACATGAAATCACAGCAGCTTCCATGGCGAGGAGTGGAAGTCCATGGAGGCTGCTGTGATTTCATTTGATCAGAGCCACAGCAAATGTAACAGGACCTTGGATGACATCACCCTGGTCACATGACATTAAAGGAATGGCACATGGGGAGGGGCTGGCCATGGGGCTTCTGATGTAATATAAGATTATTGAGTTATGGAGATGTAAGGGAAATAATGTCGTAGGCTTGTCACCACTATTCTAGACTCTACAGTGAATGAGAAGGCTCAGTAGGTTGTATTTGCGCATATAATCTGCCCCTCCAAATTCTGGTTTAAGAAATTATATTCTATTATAATCCTGACTATTGGAGGCTCTATAGTAAAACAATGTGGTTTCTCCTAAATGAGTGAGATAAGTCGGAATACATTGGATCTAGGAAGTAATGAGCTGATGTAGGTAGAAATCTGAGGGGTGGGTGATGAGACACCCCCAAAGAAAGAGTCTTTGTATTAGAAGTTTGTGTCCTCCCAATAATATTTTGTTATAACTTGGTTTATATCGTGATTTGAGAGTACAGGCGGTCCCCTACTTAGACACTTGACTTACAGACGGACCCCTCTGCCCACTGTGACCTCTGGTGAAGTCTCTGGATGTTACTATAGTCTCAGGCTGCAATAATCAGCTGTAAGGTGTCTGTAATGAAGCTTTATAGATAATCCTAGGTCTAATTACAGCTAAAAATTTTGAAACTCCAATTGTCACTGAGGGGAAAAAACTTTTTGTCTGGATCTACAATTATAAAGTATACAGTTTTGACTTTGCCTTTGTTGTGATAATTTTGGGGGAAATCCTGAACCCTGTACTTGCCCCTTGCCGCCTGGTGTGGCTACTATCGATGATGTTCTGACTACCACTCGAACTGTCCATGTGGGACCCTGTTGAAATTAAAATTGATTAGATAATATTAGTCATCACTGTCCCTAAATTTTAGTTTTTTGTTTTTTTTTAAGTCCTTTTCATTGTACTAAATGACTGAAGTGCATGGATCCATTGACTGGAGTCATTCAGGATAAAAAAAAAATTGTGTATCTTGTGGGTGTGAAGAGACACCAAGTTTTTAGGAAAAGCCATATAACTGGTTAGGAGCTGCCATTGCCCGGAGCTGAACATGTTTGTATTGAGCTTCTCTGTCAGGAGCGCCCAAATATTCTAGCCAGTCATTGTCCCCCGTGCTGTTCTATGACTCCCATGTACGCTGGCCACCATGAGGTCTTCTGAAACTCATAGTAGTTTTTTTTGTGGCTTTGTCAGTGTTGTAGATAATGTATGTCACATTCACACCGACCGTGAGCAGCGGTGGCCCAAGTAGTCTGTGACAGTAACATATAGCCCTTCCGGGAGCGGCACGTGATGTCTAGAAGTCCATGAGTGTTTAGCTCTTTGATGTTGTTGCCATCTGTCAGTATGAGAGAATTTGTGATCACTGAAAGAAAGGATTAACCTGTAGACTGGACGTGGGTGTAGATCTGGCCCCGTTATATCATTAGGTCACATGACTGGAGTCGCATGTAACTAGGAATTACCTAAAGTTTGGGGGAACTATGTTATGCTCCGGTTACTTTTTCTAGTTGTTGCTGTTGAGTCGGCGCTGGTTGTATGTAGAAGGCGTGATTGCATTTACTAATCTGTTCCTTTGGATGTCAATGTAATTAAATTGTTGTCAAAACTTGAACTTGCATCACGAACGTAAACACCTCTGCAACATTTCAGCTATCGCCACATCTGGAAACAGTTCTGCAAGTCTTAGCTGTTTCAACGTCCTGGATGCGGGTGGCTCGGGAGAAGAGGGAACACACTTCCAGGAACGTTCTTGTAGAAGATCTTACTTTAAAGATTTATCTTCAGATGAACGCTGCCTCTCCCCTGGTGGGGACAAAGCAAGTCTGTCTTCTTCATCACCTGATGGACATTACTTATGGTTGAAATGGACAGTTTTCCATGTGTTTGGGACCTTAACTGAGTTACTAGAGACTAGGGGAAGGTTCTGCATGGAAGAATAGCTAGTCCTGTATACATATAGTAAGGAATGGTGGATAGTGAGCACCTGCCGAGTTCTCTATGAAAGTTCCTGTATATTGTGAGCTGGAACACAATGCTGGACATAGGACAGGGTATCACTCAGATGTTTTCTGTAGTACAGTGGTAAAGGGGTTGTCCACTCCAGTAAATAACTGTATGGTTTGTGTAAGGGAGTTATAAAACTTCCATGACTGCTGTAATTTCTAAACTTTCTATAGTGACAGCAAGCAGAAATCTAGAAGTCTTCTGTTTGCTTCCAGTGCATAGACCTGTCCGTGATCATGTGATGGACACCAGGCTCACGACCATTAGTATCACACGGCTCTGATTACTATGTGATACTATATGCTCGTGCACCTGCATGTCCATCGCATGACCTTGGACTGATTTCTATCCACTGGAAGTAAACCTAGAAGCTTCCTACAGAATGACAGCAAGCGGAGATCTAGAAAACCACAGGGATTGATGCAAGTATTTGGAAAAATGGTAAGCTTTTCATTACCAAACCGTATCCGTGCATTTGCTGAAAGTGGCACAACGCCCTTTACTACATTTTGGCTTTGGTGCAATCTAAGTCTTTGTACACCCTGCATTGTAGGGACAAACATGAAGTATAAGATCTTACTGATTGGTACAGATCTTACTGCTGTAGATCTTCCAGACCGGACATGTCATATTATGCTGCAGGGTTACCCCATAGCATATAACGGCAGAAATAAAACACTTCCAGATATTTTGCTGAGTCACAAAATTAAATTTGCCATAACAAGCGTTGGTGGGAAGGGAAATCCATCCAGAAATTGGATTTCAGAAACGCAGAGCTCAGGCATTTCCATGTATTCTCATGAGTATATACATGTCTTTGTCCCAAAAAACTATCCTCTTCATATGGAGCTCTAATATGCGCCATGCCTCATAAGACCCCTGGTCAGTCTAGGAAGTGACCCGCGACCCAGCCTGACCCTTCTATGTAACCGTCTACACATGTCGTACCAGGATTCCTCTGAGCTTTTGTTCCCTGGTCTGGCGAGTAGTTATGTTTTGTCATTGGCCGCCCCAGTGCCATGTCCCTGAGTCTTCCAATGAATAACTTATGAAACTAAAGTCCCCAGATCTCGCCCTCTCTCTGTGTTATCTCTAACGTTGCAGAAAACCGTATGGAAGTGATTTGCTATCTGACGTCTGGGTGTAAGTCGCACACAAATGTCCTCCCGGTGCCGGTCTAGTATTGGGAAACGAATTCTACAGAACGGAAAACGATTGTAGAAGAATGAAATGTTCACCGTTATACTTGGGGAAGTTGAATGGGAACTATTGAAAGCAGCTTTGCTGGATATCTGCTGACCTGCTCATGTAGAACCACAATAAGTATATGGGACATTAGTGTTCTGGTACTGGCGGCCGGACTGAGCCTGATATGGATGAGGCGGAGTGATAAGTATTCCAGGTATTGTGCTCTGGGAGGTCTGATGTCCTCCTGTATGTAGCAATATGTATAGTACGATGAAGTTGTGTCTACACATAAGTGACTATGCAGGTTAGTCTTCTGGTGTTTGTGAGCTTCAGATACATGAGCAATGTAGTAACTTATCCACAACTACTTAAGGGGATGGTCCAGTTTCATATAGCAGGGTGAATGCTCAGGAGTATTGGAAATTGTCGAGCACACGCGCTTGGGTATCTCCTCCTGCACTCGACCTGAATGTGGTGCTGTTAGCTCGAATTCCAGCGCTCCCCATTAAGGTATGATCGTATATATAGGAGACATCCCACCTGCCGTTCTGTCCCTAGTGAGAACAAAACTTCTTCCCCTTGTATCTGGTTTCTGATCAGATGTTGTAACCCCCCCTGATCAGGTTCAAATTTGGTACACACCCTTTATATTTCAACCTAACTCAATCGCATCAAAAAGCATGAAAACAATTTTTCTTACTTCAACCTGCTACAAATAATGCACATATAGTGAATATTGTCTATTTGTTCCCTGTTATTGTCTATACTGATTATGATATACATGTTGTTACATTGTACCATATATAAATATACATTTTGATGTAGACACTGTAGCAAAACAATGTGTTATCCTGTCCAGAGAAGCTTGCAGTGGTTGTATGAAGCTTCACACGTCTCAGTAAATCTCATCTTAACTGAATGGATCAAGATCAAACCGCGGGTACTTTTACTCATGGATCCACGCACTACTGACTGCTGGTAAATTTGATTTGGAAGAAAGGGCATGATAACCACTTTTATTTTATGCTTTTAAACCTGAAGGTCCTCTTGGGGTTGACACCGGACCCCTCGGTGCTCACTCAGCCAGTTACAATGTCTTTCCCCCCTCCCCTCTCTGCACACAGTGGTGTGGGAGAATGGCTCCTGCAAAGAGTATTCTACACACTGGAGGGGCAATGGTACACCACCACTCCCCTTCGTATCTTAGCATCTCTTGTAAAAGTTTGATTTTTAGAAGGTAGGGAGGCCATGGATACACAATAATGACAATTCCCACAGTGATGGTGCCTGGATCTGAGTGATATCCCGTTATCATGCTGGGGTTTTGTGGAGATTTTCTTATTAATGGCTTGGACAATATTCATATATGTAGTTTTATCTATATAATGTAGCATAACAAATGGATGTAAGGCCAGTGCCGGCCTGACGTGTAACCATTAGGACTGAGTAAAATCCATGCCCTGGGGGAGGATATACCTGACACTTGTGTGCTGTTACGTTGTGACACTAAGTAAACTAGGCGATCTCGCTCTTGCGACATATACAGGCGCGGCTATATAATAGTCGGCGTGCAGCGCGCTATCCCTCTTATCACTCACTACACATGCGCGTGTATATAATGTGCTGTGTACAAAGTACAGTTTTTCTGCCCGGAAACCTTCTTAGCATTTGGACACAACTCTAAAATGCAATAGTGATCTGGAGACTGGACAAAATGCGGGGAGTGTCTAACGTTTAGTGCCTATAAATGTTTCATATCATGTAGTAATAGAAAATGGCAGTTCATAAAGCTGGGGGGGGGGGGGGAATAAGTGGATACAGCGATTGTGTAGATTATTTAATGAACTTTAAGGGGTTAATCTGATCATTAAGTCACGTAAGTGATATTACCGCTGCCTGCCCAAATTCTTTTTATCCTACAGAGTTCATTTGTTGATTCCCTTCAGTTCGGCCGCCTTGTTTCTGGTCACAAACATATGGCCGACTCCTACACCGCACCAATCATGGATCAGTTTGGGAAATATGTACAGGGCTAATTTTAAATCTTATGATTTAGGACAAACAACTTCGTGCAACCTTCCCATGTTCCTTATCTCTATGGTAGTCTCCATAGTCGTCATCACAACTAGATGGAACATAACCGAAGTGTTGAACTAGGCCCCGACAACTCAAAGTTTAGCTCTCCACGACTTTATAGAAGTTTTTTATAGTGGTTTTTTATTTTGCTCTTATCATACATTCTGGATGGATCTGAGAATCATTTTCGTATAACTCCAGTGCCAAACCTTGCTCGAACCACCATAATATTGTTAGCGATCCCATTAGTGTAGGGAAGCTGGATCCTCTTCTGCGGTAAGTATATTCTGCAAACTACGCACAGAGTAGCCCGCTTCCACATCTTCCATGTGGGCACTTGACTGGAGACTTTACATCCTTGGCATATATTATCTCTTGACTGCCGTGATAATAGATCTCTGAAGTTTTTATCATTTTCTCTCTCTCTTCAGATTTCTCATAAACATAAGAAGGACAAGGACAGTCGTCACCAAAGAACACAAGAAAGACAAAGATCGGGAAAAGTCCCAGCCAACAACAGGTTGGTGATGTCGGACCTGAAGTTTTCGACCTTAAGGAAACCTACCACCACAAATCTACCTAAAGGTAGATCGGGTGGTAGTGAATCAATGGGACGTGAGATAGCCCCTTTTCAAGAAAGCCTAATCCCTCACGTCCCCCCCCTCACTGTTTATAAACGTTTATTACATTAAATATGTTAATTCCTTATTAGGCGGCTACTGGGCGTTGAAGTGAGCCGCATCTGAGGTTTACACGAGGCGGCTACCCACGCCCCGGTAGCCACATTACCTTACCCCTCCTACTCAACCATGTTTCGGTCGGCGGGGTTCGGTTCGGGGGTCGGTTCGGCGGCGGCGGCGTCTCAGCTGCTCGTCGCTAGCTGCGGCACCTCTTCCCGCCTGATCCTGCCGATCTGCGCATGCGCATAACAAGCAGGCCCCAGCCTGCGCGGTCACTGCTCTGAAGCCGTGGCTGCGCAGGCGCGGGCCTGCGTTCTGCGCATGCGGCGATACGGCAGGATCGGGCGGACGAGGGCCGCGCAGCTACCGATGCAGCTGCCGCCGACCATTGGTTAGTAGGAGGGGTAATTGGCTACCGTGGCGGGAGTAGCCGCCCTCGTGCACAAAAAAAAAAAAAAAAAAAAAACCATATGCGGCTACTCACGCCCCAGTCGCCGCATAGTGATTAACTATTAATGTAATAAAAGTTGATAAAACAGTGCGGGGACGTGAGGAATTAGCCCTTAAAAGGGCTAGCCTCACGTCCCATTGATCACCTAACCACCCGATCTACCTTTATCGGTGATTTGTGGTGTAGGTGCCCTTTTAAGGTCACTTGTTTCGCCAAACACGTTAAGGGGATGGGCCTGTGCATAGTTTGGTCTGCCATGAATATGTTTGTGCATATATATTGGCAGTGGGGTTTTTTTTTTTTTATCTCCCTGAAATTCAATGTGTCGGATGTTACGTTTAACATTACATGTTAAATTTTGTGAAGGCCCCTTACACATTGGCCTGTATATCATATATAGGTGTGCGGCCACCTTTTCTTGTACAATATGAACCTTTGTGCAGATATTACTGGGAATGGCCTCATCCTTTTGCCCTCATGAACATAGAGATCTTCTGAAAGAAACTCAAGGACAACCAAAGATGGCGGGCGAAAAGCACATGGCGAGAAGGATGGGGATAAACACGATGAGAAGGACGGGGAGCAGCATAAGGGGTAAAAGATGGGGAGAACACAAAATCGGGGAATGCGGGAGAAGCACAAAGCCTGGATAAACAGCTCCGGACAAAGATGTGAGAAGCGGAAGGACGCGAGAACTAGAGATGGAGATAACATAAAGAGAACCAACAACCACGAGATAAAGATAAGAGGAGGAGGAAAGGTAAGGGGAATTAACTGGAGTGTAGATAAATTATAATTACCAAATATTCACCATTGACTCCATTAAATCCTTGTGACTTTTTGCCTTGCAGCTAAAATCTTCCAGTTGACGGTGTCAAAATATTAAAAAGAAAATGGCTTTCCCAGGTAGTTGAATTGTGCTCACATAAGACTTTTGGAGTGGGTGCAAGGTTATGTATCACGCACGGGGTCATGGGCCTCCGTACTAGATCTTATCCGTGGTACACAATGCTGTGGGAGCATCTCCTCATTGAGTAGTTGGTCTGTAGAATGCCCTTTGAAGGGACTGTACCGTGTTTTTCGGACTATAAGGCGCACCACCAATAAATGGCCGCTAAAACGTCCTAGGTTTCATATATTAATGCGCACCCAACCCTGATTAATAAGGATGAATGACCAGCAGTGGCGACCTGTGCACAGTTCAAGGCAGCTGTTGTCCTGTAAGTAATCGGTTCTATATAAGGCCACTGTGGACGTATAAAGGCCGCATCTTTGATTCTGAGAAATTCAAAACGATTTTGATGCGTCTTATAGTCAGAAAAATACGGTACATGAATAAAACACATGGGTTTATTTGCTGGGATCGCTACAGATCTTTTCGACAGCGTTCCTGAGTAACCCACCATCTGATCCAGGAGCTGTTAATGTGTGTATTCTGCTATAACTCAGTTGTGCTCCTGTTGAACTTGTATATATGGGTATATAGCACTTTACATGGAAGGACAGGTCACCGCAGCAGCAATGTACAAGACCGGAACCACAGTCCAAACCCAAAAAACCCCACGGGAACAGCACTGCTTTAGTAAAGGCGCTTGGATATGGCTGTTTTCTAGTGTAAAGCTATGAAATAACCACATTTCTTAGCGAACTACTAGCAATTGCAATTATTTCCGTTCATGCTATTTCCACACTGGGCATGGATAGGGATACAGCCGGTGTAGTGAGCCACCACCAGGTGTTCCTGTCCCCAAATTATCTATAGCTTGCTAACATTCAGGACTTAAAGGGAATAGCCCATTTCATCAGGCAGGCCCAGGCATTCAATTGTCTGCCCATCCAGCCCATTAGGTGGAGCCTCCTGATGTATCCTGTGAGGTGTATAATAAATGTCCCCCACACGAATGGAGAATAAATGTAACTTACATTATACATTTTGTTCTGATCCTATAGACCAGTTACTTTACCTCCGTAACTAATTCTTAGCGGTTTTCTTTCCCAGTCCCCATATTAAGGATGAGCCAGACGACGATGGATACACACTATCTCCAAAGGAGCAGAACAAGGCCCTGAAGAGATCCAGGGATGATGAAGAGTATGTGGCGTCTTGTGCTCATTGCTCCTCTGTAGAGCAGGTATAGACCTTCCTAAAGTGTCCCCTAAACCACTTGTCTCCCTTTTGCAGCTCTGACTACAAGCCCAAAAAAATAAAAACTGAAGATGTTAAAAAAGCCAAAAAACGAAAACCAGAAGAAGAGGAAGTAAGTCTCCCTTTGGATGAACATTTTCAAGGATTGGTGATTACGGTCTGTTACATTGATGTGATGTTCCTTCTAGGATGTCAAACCCAAGAAAACAAAGACCAAGGGCAAAGTACCGGAAGTAGGAGGCAGAAAGAAAAAAGTGAAGAAAGAGGAGGAGGAGAAATGGAAATGGTAACATGGGACCTACTTCTACATTGTATACACTTGGGTGGTCTTCTCTTGTTACTTGCCAGTGCTTTATACCCAGATGTTCTTCACCCATAGGTGGGAAGAGGAGCGTCACTCCGATGGTGTTAAATGGAAATTTCTGGAACACCAGGGCCCTGTATTTGCACCCCCCTACGAACCTCTCCCGAGCAATGTGAAATTCTATTATGACGGTAAAGGCTGATCTCTGACAAGATTTTATACAGCATCTATTAGTCGTTTCCAAACTTCATGGTTTTGGTTGATTTCTAAATGTTTCATACTCTTTTAAACTAAATATATTTTCATAAACTGCCATTAGAGAGCATTGCCTCTTTTCATTGTCCCTTTACATGCCTAAAGACTTGAGCAATAAGCTCCTAAAGCTGTATGCAAATGACCTGTGAGATGTCCAATGAGTCATTAGCATATTCAAGCTGTCCAGCTTATTCATGAGTGGGAGGCACAGCCATACCCCCAGTGCTTGACTGACAGCTGCTCCATGCAATGGCTGCTCCATGTGCTTCCTGGTGCTAGCGCCCCTGCAGCCTGTGTGTGTATAGGAGAGATATAACAGCTCCAGGCAGCCATGTTATAGCAGAACATGTCAGGTACTTGTGTAGCTGATATCTGTGCCTCACATGTATATTAGGAGGATGCAGCATGTCAGCAGATGCAGCACACACATTAGCAATGCTTTACTATACATTACACAGACATGAGCAGGGAGAGGGGAGGGGGAACAGGAGTGACATCACTGCCTCTGACCATGTGACCAGCCTCATTTACATAATAAAGAATAGATGATTTTACAATGAATAATGTATGAATTGACTAGATAAAGGCTGGGATGGATCCTTCTGAGCTGCTCAAACAGGTAGAGGTGGCAGGACTAGTGACAGACCTGATGACAGGTGTCCTTTAAGGACATGGTTATCAATATACACCTTATTATAGTTACTCTACAAACATCATACATTGCTCCTGAGTTATTCTGTTTAGCTAAAAATAAAAGTAAATGTACATAAAATTATGACTTTTTTTAATCAAAGGAGTAAATTCTTTTATTGGACCACAGGTAAAGCCATGAAGCTCAGTCCTAAAGCTGAGGAGGTGGCCACGTTCTTTGCAAAAATGTTAGATCATGAATACACTACAAAGGACATCTTCAGGAAAAACTTCTATAAAGACTGGAAGAAGGTATAGTAAAAAAAATTTTTTTTTTTAATTTTATAAACCTGTTCCAGCTTTTAACTATTTACACACCACATTTTTCTAGGAAATGACAAGTGACGAACGCAATATCATTACCAACCTGAACAAGTGTGACTTTAATGAGATGAGCCAATACTTCAAAGCCCAGTCCGAGGCCAGGAAGCAAATGACCAAGGAGGAGAAACTGGTATTGTCACCATTTCTTTGCATGGCTTTTTCCCCCAAGCCCCTATCCCTTGTGTACTGCCACTTGTCCTACCATAACAGCTGAACAGGTTAAGGGCCAACTGTGTGATATAGTCCTGCTTTGCAGTGGGAAGAAGTGGCTCCTTGTAGCATATCACTGATGCACGTAGTCCTATCCTCTTGGTTTGCTTCTTGAAATCCGGTCCTTGATAGTAGTGTGCCTCCAGCTTTGCAGTTGCCCTATAAGTCACTCCTACACTAAATTGTAATAGATTGCACCTGGTCTATTGCTCCCTGACATATCCAAGCCACACTGCAAAACCAGACACACAGAAAGCTGGACTACACTTGTATAATTTTTTTTTTTTTTCCCCATAAATCTCATATAGAAAATTAAAGAGGAGAATGAGCGATTGGTTCAGGAATATGGCTTTTGTATTATGGACAACCATAAAGAAAGGATTGCCAACTTCAGGATAGAACCTCCTGGTTTGTTCAGAGGTAGAGGAAACCATCCAAAAATGGGCAAGCTAAAGAAGAGAATCATGCCAGAGGACATCATCATAAACTGCAGCAAGTATGTCACTGGTTTGTCATATGGACTGAATAATGCGCCATTAAATAGTCTCTAGCTTTGGCTAACTCACTAAATTTCTTATTTAGAGATTCCAAAATTCCCACTGCTCCTCCGGGTCACAAGTGGAAAGAAGTTCGACATGACAACAAGGTCACCTGGTTAGTGTCCTGGACGGAGAACATTCAAGGATCCATCAAATACATCATGCTCAACTCCAGTTCCCGCATTAAGGTAAAGACTTGATCCGTGCAGGTGCTGTAGGCATGTCACATAAAACCCTTCCTTGTTGTAACAAAAATTTGTCTTCCTGACCCTATATAACTCAATGTGTTTTTCCGTAATCAGGGTGAGAAGGACTGGCAGAAATACGAGACGGCCCGTAGGCTTAAGAAATGTGTTGAAAAGATTCGTAACACATACCGGGAAGACTGGAAATCCAAGGAGATGAAGGCCAGGCAGAGATCTGTTGCACTGTATTTCATTGACAAGGTGAGGCCGGCGGTGCTGGGACAATGCATCATATTCTGTTTCTGAAAAACTTCATAAAATTACAATAGAGGGTGGAATTTAGGCTTAAAGGGGTCGTCCAAAGCATTGCTGCTCCACCCATTAGTGAGAATGACGAGAGCTGGAAGTCCTGACCCTCACTGATTAGCTAGTTATCGGTAACTTGTGTGCTTGACATGAACTGTATAACGTTCTGCAGCTAAAGTTTGCTCTGTGAATGACCCTCACTTTGTGTATTTCTAGCTGGCTCTGAGAGCTGGTAATGAAAAGGAAGAGGGGGAGACTGCTGACACTGTAGGTTGCTGCTCACTGAGAGTAGAGCACATAAAGCTTTACCCAGAAAAGGACGGCCAGGAGTACGTGGTGGAGTTCGACTTCCTCGGTAAAGATTCCATCCGCTACTACAATACGGTGCCTGTGGAGAAGAGGGTATGTACTGCTCGCCAACATTTGCCGCATAAAAGGAGCGTGCGTGATGTGCTACAGCCCTATTCACACCTATGTCTGTCCTGTATCAGGTCTTCAAGAATCTGCAACTTTTCATGGAAAACAAACAGCCAGAAGATGACTTGTTCGATAGGCTTAATGTAAGTTTCTCAATGGATTTCATTCAATAGTCATCCTGGGTTTTGGTATGAGAACATCTGCCCCTTTTAAAATGGAACTAATTTTAGTTTTTTTTTATTCTTCTGACACCAGACAAGTATCTTAAATAAGCATCTACAAGATCTCATGGAAGGACTGACAGCCAAAGTGTTCAGGACATACAACGCTTCCATCACCCTGCAGCAGCAGCTAAAAGAACTTACCAACCGTAAGGGCAGAGATTTACTGTAACCATTTGTCTTAAAGGGAATGTGTCTGCAGGACTAAAATTAGATTTCTATTCCAGCATTGTAGCTTTGTGTGTCCTCTGCCTTTTACTGCTGCATGACCCTCCTTCTCTGCTGAGTAATGGATCCAGCATTCTTCTGGTTAAATGCTGCAGGTGAATGGCTGTGGAGCAGATCTTCTGTGGAGGACTAAGAGCACAGCAGTGCGAGGATATGTTCCTTTGCACTTGGAGAAGCTTCATTCCTGGAATAAAATATATTTTTAGTCCTATTGCTCCTACCTCGCTAGTATGACTGAAGAGCTGTCAAATCTGCTGACCGGTTTCCTTTAAAGGAAATCTACCATCAAATTCAAGCCAGCTCAACGCGGGACACTCTTAGATCCATGCACTGTTCCATTACTTTTAAAATTATGCTAGTGAGCCAGCAGGACTCTGAGGGGTGTCACTAGTGCCCCTCTGTGCCTTAGTTTCACAAGCTTAGTGTGCCGGAGGGGGGGTGCATAAAGCAGCCTGTAAAGCTACAACACAGATGGGCTCTGGTAACACCCCACTTTCAGCCCCCCTTTCAGACTCTTTAGCATAATTATAACAGTTGATTTTAAGCACTTCATTAAACTTGGCCATGGGCAGTCATTATATATGACTTTGGCATTCTTATACTATCTCAAGAGTTACTGTTCACCTACGCAACTTTTTTTTTTCCCCTTTGCAGCGGACGATAATATTGCTGCCAAAATATTGTCTTACAATCGTGCGAACAGGGCTGTGGCCATCTTGTGTAACCATCAGCGCGCTCCTCCTAAGACCTTTGAAAAATCCATGATGAATTTACAAGCCAAGGTAGGAGCCTTCTAGATGCAGTATGGCCACCGACTAACCTAGTGACATCTTGACACGGTACCAACACTGGATTTTTAATTTGGTTTTGTAGATCGATGCCAAGAAAGATCAGCTGGCAGACGCACGCCGTGAACTGAAGAGCGCCAAGGCAGACGCTAAGGTCAAGCGTGACGAGAGGACCAAAAAGTATGTTTAGAGTTCACCTTTTTACAGTTGGTGTCATAAAGTAAAAGTATTTTCAGCGCTTCCAATTTGGTGAATTGATGCGTGGGTTGTTTCTATCCTTTGGGTGCATTGCTCATTAGTGTACTAGAAAATTTGTGTAACTTTTATATAAACCATAGAAATAATTTGCTAAAAGTAAACAACCCATTTAAAAGGGAATCTACCAACAGGGTAAAGGATGCAAACTGGCCTCAGGGGCTCTTTCATTCTTTTGGTCCCTTGGTCTTGATCAACTCTTACATATAGTCGAGCAGAATGGTCCAAATGCCAAAACCCAGGCTATGCGCTGTAAAACACAGATCTTGAAGGTTTGTTACTACGTTTTGTGGTTAAAATTATTTTTTTTTCTTGTGCGCAGGCTTGTGGAAAGCAAGAAGAAAGCCGTGGAAAGGATAGAGGAGCAGCTGATGAAGCTGGAGGTTCAAGCGACTGACAGAGAAGAGAACAAACAGATTGCTCTGGGAACCTCCAAGCTCAATTACTTGGACCCGCGAATCTCTGTAGCCTGGTAAGAATATTATCCTTATACATTGTAAATTACATGCATGCTTTCAAGGAGATGAGTGATGACAAGAACGATAGTGGTTGCTCCATTTAAAGGGCGTTTCTGGTAAATATTCAGATGGGGCTCTATAGCGGGGCTGCAGACAAGCAGTCGCCTTGTGTTTTCTGCAGTGTCTCAAGATGCTAAGTAAACCTAGTGATGAGTTTTCTCATGTAGACACTTACACTTTTAACACTTCATAGGGGAACACTGCACCCCTAGGGGTCAAACTACTATGAATGGGAGACAAGTTAATGGTATTGAGACAAAATGAGACCCCAATACAGCATTTGTGCCCTTACAAGCTATGAATTTGGGCCCCAATATGTTAACTTGTCTGCTGTATGCTATAACTTAGAAAACCGGGTGGCAAGATTCTTTTGGATTCTATTAAATGGGTCTTTGAGTCTGTGATGCATATGAAGGAGGCTTCACTACACATGCGCTGGATTGTGGGCAACTGAAGTGAGGTTCAGCGGATACACTAGAGCCTCATGCAGACTCATCGCATAGCTCCAGGGAGCCTGAATTTTCTCTGCACAATGGGCAGGGGTTCGGACCGACTCCACAGACACATCACAATATGTAATATGATGCATGAAGTCCTTGATTTGTGGTGTCGGCAAAGCTGAACTGTAATCATGATCGCACTACCTCGCTGCTGTTCTGTGGGGACTCCTTACATCCTAATGAAATATGAGGTAAGGAGTCCCCTACCCGGCATTGTGCTTGGTCAGTGTCATCGGCCTAAATTGTATAAAGGTGGAGTGGTGGAATAGTGATGCACAACTACCATACAGAGGAAGTGTCCAGTCTTTTTCATTGAATTGTACCTTACCTTGTGTGGGGCCTGTCGGGGGAGGGTCATGGTTCAAGGGGTTTCTAGGAATACAATGAAAAGGAGTCCTACACCATGAATTCAACAAATTTGCTTTGACTGGGATGTTCCTTTTTAATAATTTATTAGTGTGTTTATTCTAAAAGACCTCCACCCCTGGTTTATAGATTGCAAATCCTTACCCTGGCTGAACATCAATTCATGAGTCTGTGGGGTTGATGAGTTGTGTTTTGTTTTTTGTTTTTGTTTTTTTTTTTTCTTGAACTAACTTTATTTGTGTTGCCTGTCAGGTGTAAGAAGTTTGGTATTCCTATAGAAAAAATCTACAACAAAACTCAGCGAGAGAAGTTTGCGTGGGCCATCGACATGGCGGAAGACGACTACGAGTTTTAACGAGTGCGAGAGACAATGTTTGTTTTTATAATTTGTTAATTTTATTTTAAGCCTGGATGTCGCCTCAGAAAGGGGGTCTTCTAGAGAGCTTCTTGAGCCTTACCTTTTATCAACTTTTAATTTTTAAGACGGGAAGGGGATATGCAGCAGATTAAGGGGGAAAAGAGAAAAAAAAAATGTAAAAAAAAAACCCCACAAAGGCTTTCGGCCTACTCTACAAACATTGGATAGTATCCCCGTGCTGCCTTCTGTATTGTCCCATGGACAAGGAGTATATACATATGTACAAAGTGGGATATCTGAAATTGTGATGACCTTTTTAGGTTTTAAATTTTTTTTGTTGCGTTTTTAAGATGGGAGGTTTTCACCAGGCATAAAAAAAAAAATCCGCTTTTCAAAAAAGTCTGTATTATAGAATTAAGAAAATTTTATCCTGTGTGTTTTTACAGTTCAAGATTTTTTTTTTTTTTTTTTTTTCTTTTCAACTTCTATTTTTAATAGGAAATATAAACTTTACCCTTCCCTTTCATCTGAACATATCCCCTTACCCTAGTTACACTGAAGAGAGGGGGGGCTGAGGCAGCTGTGTGGGGGTGCTCAGGCTCCTCATTTTTCCCAGTAAAAGTGAACCTACATTTCCAGCCAATCCCTGAGCTTGGATTGGAGATGAACATGAAATGTGATTCTGAAAGGGGGAATTTTTCTTAATTTTTTTTTATTAATGTGAATTTTTTTTTTTTCTGCCCAGTCTTATCTATTGTAACATTTTTATTTCACATATTTAATCCTTTTTTTTAATCTTTTAAAAAAAAAAAAAAGCTGTACAATTATAGGGACATCTGAATTTTAATTTCAGCAAAATTTTACGACAAATTGTATTTAATGTGAAGAGTAACTTTTTAGAAGTGCAATGAAGACCAAACTTGTTGTAACTTTTTTTTTCTAATATATATAAAACGAACCGATGATGGATTTGCATTTCGGCTCTGAATTTCATTTTTTTGGGAGCCTGTTTTCAGGACCTGAGGGGTTAACAGCAAGACTTGACTCTGTATGATCATCGTTGCCTGGAAGGAATTTTGATGTGTTATAAAAAAAAAAAAATTTTTACTTGAATGCAACTACACTATGGACTTCCTCATGTTTGTAACATCAATTGTGAGAGAGTGGTGAGTGTGTTTGTGCAGATTTGCTTTAAAAAAAAAAAATGAATAATAATGCCCTGTAAATGGAATTGTGACTTTTTATTTGTTTTGCTTAGATTGCTTTTTATTTTTTAAAATGAAAGCAAAGTGTTCAGAAGAGTCCCCTTAGGAGCTGCCATTGCCCGGAGCTGAACATGTTTGTATTGAGCTTCCCTGTCAGGAGCGCCCAAATATTTCTATGCAGTCATTGTCCCCGCGCTGTGCTATGACTCCCATGTACGCTGGCACCACGAGGTCTTCTGAAACTTCATAGTAGTTTTTTTTGTGGGCTTTGTCAGTGTTGTAGATGAATGTATGTCACATTCACACCGACACGTGAGCAGCGGTGGCCCAAGTAGTCGGTGACGAGTAACATATGGCCCTTCCGGGAGTGTGCACGTGTTCCTAGAAGTCCATGAGTGTTTAGCTCTTTGATGTTGTTGCCATCTGTCATGTATGGAGAATTTGTGATACACGGAAAGAAAGGATTAACCTGTAGACTGACAGTGGGTGTAGATCTGGCCCCGTATATATCATTACGGTCACAATGATGGGAGTCGCATGTAACTAGAATTACCTAGAAAGTTGTGGGGGGAACTATGTTTATGCTCCGGTTACTTTTTCTTAGTTGTTGCATAGTTGAGTCGGCGCTGTTGTATGTAAAGGCTGTGATTGCATTTACTAAGCTGTTCCTTTTGTGATGTCAAATGTAATTAAATTGTTGTCAAAAACTTGAACTTGCATCACGAACGTAAAACATCTGCAACATTTCAGCTATCGCCACATCTGGAACAGTTCTGCAAGTCTTGAGCTGTTCAGACCGTCCTGGATGCGGGTGGCATCGGGAGAAGAGGGAACACACTTTCCAGGAACGTTCTTTGTAGTAAAGATCTTTACTTTCAGATGAACGCTGCCTCTTCCCCTGGTGGGGACAAAGCAAGTGTTACTTGCCTTCACCTGATGGACATTACTTATGGTTGAAATGGACAGTTTTCCATGTGTTTGGGACCTTAACTGAGTTACTAGAGACTAGGGGAAGGTTCTGCATGGAAGAATAACTAGTCCTGTATACATATTGTAAAGGAATGGTGGATAGTGAGCACCTGCCGAGTTCTTTATGAAAGTTCCTGTATAATTGTGAGCTGGGACACAATGCTGGACATAGGACAGGGTATCACTCAGATGTTTTCTGTAGTACAGTGGTTAAAGGGGTTGTCCACTCCCAGTAAATAACTTGTATGGTTTGTGCAAGGGAGTTATAAAACTTTCCAATGGAACTGCTGTATCAATTTCTAAACATTTTCTATAGTGACAGCAAGCAGAAATCTAGAAGTCTTCTGTTTGCTTCCAGTGCATAGACCTGTCCGTGATCATGTGATGGACACGCAGGCTCACGAGCCATTAGTATCACACGGCTCTGATTACTATGTGATACTATCTGCTCGTGCACCTGCACGCCCATCGCATGACCTTGGACTGATTTCTATCCACTGGAAGTAAACCTAGAAGCTTCCTACAGAATGACAGCAAGCGGAGATCTAGAAAAACCACGAGGGATTGATGCAAAGTATATTGGAAAATGGTAAGCTTTTCATTACACAAACCGTATCTGTCATTTGCTGAAAGTGGACAAGCCCTTTAACTACAAGTTTGGCTTCGTGCAATCTAAGTCTTTGTACACCCTGCATTGTAGGGATGAACATTAAGGGTAAGATCTTACTGATTAGTACAGAGTGACCTCTGCTGCAGATCTTCCAGACCGGACATGTCATATTATGCTGCAGGGTTACCCCATAGCAATATACGCAGGAAATAAAACACTTCCAGATATTTTGCTGGAGTCACAAAATTAAATTTGCCAAGAACAAGCTGTTGGTGGGAAGGGGAATCCATCCAGAAATATTGGATTCTCAGAAACTGCAGAGCTCAGCATTTCCATATTTCTCATGAGTATAATACATGTCTTTGTCCCAAACTATCCTCTTCATGGAGCTCTAATGCTGCCCAATGCCTCATAAGACCCCTGGTCAGTCTAGGAAGTGACCCTGCGACCCAGCCTGACCCTTCTATGTAACCGTCTACACATGTCGTACCAGGATTCCTCTGAGCTTTTGTTTCCCTGGTCTGGCGAGTAGTTATGTGTTTGTCATTGGCCGCCCCCAGTGCATGTCCCATAGTCTTCCAATGAATAACTTATGAACTAAAGTCCCCAGATCTCGCCCCTACAGCCTTCTGTGTAGTCTCTAACGTTGCAGGAAACCGTATGGAAGTGATCTGCTATCTGCCGTCTGGGTGTAAGTCGCACACAAATGTCCTTCCCGGGTGCCAGGTCTAGTATTGGGGAAACTAATTCTACAGAACGGAATAAGATTGTAGAAGAATGAAATGTTCACCGTTATACTTGGAGTTGAATGGAAACTATTGAAAGCAGCTTGTTGGATATTTGCTGACCGCTCATGTAGAACCACATAAGTATATGGGACATTAGGTTCTGGTACTGGCGGCCGGGCTGAGCCTGATAATGGGATGAGCGGAGTGATAAGTATTTCCAGGTATTGTGCTCTGGAGGTTCTGGTGTCTCCTGTATGTAATATGTATAGTAAGATGAAGTTGTGTCTACACATAAGTGACTATTGCAGGTTAGTCTTCTGGATGTTTGTGAGCTTCAGATACGTCAGCAATGTGGTAACTTCCACAACTACTTATGTGGGATGGTCCAGGTTTCATATAGCAGGGTGAATGCTCAGGAGTGTTGGAAATTGTGGAGCATAGCGCTTGGATATCTCCTGCACTCAGATGCTGAATGTGAGCGCTTAGCTCAGGAATTTCCAGCGCTCCCATATAATGGTATGATCGTATAATAGGAGACATCCCAACCTGCCGTTCAGTCCCTTAGTGAGAACAAAACTTCTGTCCTTGTAATCGGTTCTGATCATATCTTGTAACCCCCTCCGATCAGGTCAAATTTGGTACAACCCCTTTTAAAGGGTGATTTCACCCTAACTCATCGCATCATAAATAAAGCATGAAAAAAAAAACTTTTTTCTTACACCTCAGACTACAAATAATGCACATATACTTGGTTAGAATTGTAACTTATTTTGTTGCTCTGTTGGATAATGGAAAAGTCTACTACTGGATTATGAATATGTACGGATTGATACATTTGTCATATATATATATATATCAACTGCAGTAGTTGTATGAAGCTCACACCTCAGTAACCTTTTCATTGTGTCTGAGAATCTGCCTTAACTAAGTGATCAAAGATCAACCCGGGGCACTTACTCTTGGATCCAGGCATACTGACTGTGGTAATCTTAAACTTGATTTTGGAAGGAAAGGGCCATGCATAACCACTTTTATTTATTATGCTATTAAACCTGAAGGGCCCTGGGGTTGATACCGGAGCCCCTCGTGCTGCAGCTACAATGTCTCCCTCCCCAAACCCCTCTTACGCACACAGTGTGATGGGAGAAGTGCTCCTGTAAAGAGTATTCTACACCATGGAGGGGCAATGGTAACACCCCACTCCCCTTCAGGTTCATTAGCATCATTGTAAAAGTTGATTTTTAGAAGGTAGGAGGCCATGGATAACAAATATATGACAGTTCCCACAGTGATGGTGCCTGGATCTGAGTAATATCCCTGGTTTATGCTGGGTTTTGATGGTAGATTTTATTATTAATGGCTCAGACAATATTCAATATTGGAGTTTTATCTATATAATGTAGCATAACAAGTGGAATGTAAAGCCAGTGCCGGCCCTGAGCGTGTAACCATTAGGACTGTAGAAATCCATGCCCTGGGGAGGATATAACCTGACACTTGGTGTTGTCCCGCTCTTGTTACGTTGTGACACTAGGTAAACTAGCGATCTCTGCGGACATATACAGGCGGCTATAAATAGTGCCGGTGCAGCGCGCCACCTCTTATCACTTACACATGACGTGTATATAATGGGCTGTGTACAAAGTACAGTTTTTCTTCCTGGAAACATCTTACATTTGGACATAACTTCTAAAACGCGAGTGATCTGCAGACTGGACAAAATGCAGGAAGTGTCTTAAGTTTAGTCTATAAATGTTTCATATCATGTAGTAATAAGAAAATGGCAGTCATAGAAGCTGGGGGGGGGGGGGGGATGTCGATGCAGCGAATTGTGTAGATTATTTTATGAACCAGAAGGGGTTGTCCTGAATTGCACTTACAAGTCTGTCTCATATGGAAGTGATTTGGGCCTTCTGGTTTTTATAGTACTTGGCTGTTCAGAGTTCACTTGTTTATGATCCCTTAGGCTCGGTCCAGTGTTCTGTCATCAGAACATTTGGCTGACGCCTACACCGCACAAAACGGATCAGTTTGGGAAATAATGAAAGGGCCAATTTAAACCTTATTATATTTAAGGACAAACGACTCGTGCAACTCTTTCCCATTGTTCCTTATCTCTATGTAGTCTCCATAGAAACTCATCACAACTAATGGAACATAACCGAAGTGTTAACTGGCCCCAACCTCAAGAGTTTAGCCTCTCACTGACTTGTATAGAAGTTTTTATAGTGGTTTTATTATTTGCTCTTATCACTACATTCCTGGATGGATCAGAGGATTCATTACGTATAACTCCAGTGCCAAACCTTATGTCGACACCATAATATTATAGCGATCCCATGAGTGTAGCGGGAAGCTTGATCCGCTTCTGCGGTAAGTATATATCTGGCAACTACGCACAGAGTAGCCGCTTCCATCATCTTCCATGTGGGCAATGATACTGAGACCTTTACAACCTTGGCAGATATTGATTATCTTTGCTGCCGCCATAAGTAGATCTCTGAAGTTTTATCATTTTTTTTTTTTTTTTTTCTTCTTCTTCTTTCAGATTCCCATAAACATAAGAAGGACAAGGAGCATCGTCACAAAGAACACAAGAAAGACAAAGATCGCGAAAAGTCCAAGCACAACAACAGGTTGGTGAATGATGTCGGCCTGAAGTTTCGGACCTTTAAGTCTTGTTTCACACAAAATTTCACACGAAATTCAATGTGTCAATGTTAAATTAAATGTTACATTTTGTGAAGGCCCCATACACATTGGCCTGTATATCATATACAGGTGTGCGGACACCTATTTATTGTACAATATAAACCTTTGTGCAGATATTTACTGATGCCTCTCTTGCCCTCAGTGAACACAGAGATCCTTCTGAAAAGAAACACAAGGACAAACACAAAGATGGCGAGAAGCACCGGGAGAAGGATGGGGAAAAACGCCGAGAGAAGGACGGTGAGAAGCATAAGGTAAAAGATGGGGAGAAACATCGGGAGAAGGACGGGGAGAAGCACAAAGATGGAGAAAAGCTCCGGGACAAAGATGTAGAGAAGCGGAAGGACGGCGAGAAACCTAGAGATGGAGATAAGCATAAAGAGAAACACCGAGATAAAGAGAAGAGGAAGGAGGAAAAGGTAGCGGAATGTAACTGGAGTGTAGATAGAATTATTATAACCAAAGTATTCACCATTAACTTCATTAAATCCTCGTGACTTTTTGCCTTGCAGCTAAAATCTTCCAGTGACGGTGTCAAAATTAAAAAAGAAAATGGCTTCTCCAGGTAGGTTGAATTGTGCAATAGAATAGTCATTCAGTCCCCTACTTAAGAACACCCAACTTACAAACGACCCCTAGTTACAAACAGACCTCTGGATGTTGGTAATTTACTGTACTTTATCCTTAATCAGCTGTAACAGGTATCACAGGTGTCTGTAATGAAGATTTATTGTTAATCTTGGTTCTTATGACCAGCCAACATTTTTAATACCCAATTATCACAAAAACCAAAAAAATTCTGTCCGGGGTTACAATTATAAAATATACGGTTCCGACTTACATACAGATTCAACTTAAGAACAAACCTACAGAACCTATCTTGTACGTAACCCGGGGGCTGCATGTATTCCAATTCTAACCAAAATTAACCAAAAACAGGGACCCCCCCCCATTTGTCTGATACATTTTCGGCCCTTTTATTCTTCTGTAATGATGTAGCTCACCCCTTATAAACTTAGAACACTTCGCTTAATGAAATAAATATTAATTCCGTAATATAGAAATATTTGCGATTTCTTCTTTTATTTATTATCGCTTCGTAAATTCTTGGTGTTAATAGAATAGAAGTCTATAGACTGTGGAGATCGCGAGCGTGCCCTGTTCTGAAAAACTTGCAAAATATTACCGGCAAAAACATGGTCATAGTCCAGAACATGGAACTACAGCGCCCTCAACTGGCAAGTACTGGAAGTTATAACAGTATATTATCACTGTATATTATTATACAATACAGTATGAGGATGTAATGCTGCTTTGAGTAGTGCTGGGTGCAGGGAGGACATGATGGGGAACATAACTGTGGCCCCCCATTAAAACTTACAGGGGTCCATCCAGGTCCATTGTTCTCCGACATTTATCTAATCAGAAATTAGTTTTTTCCACTTTTCACAATGACACAGAAGACAGGAATCCAGTGATCATAGATGTATACAGTGAAATCTGCTAATGTGGTAACTCTCATCCTGTCCATGGTCATGTGATGTCACACAGGTGCACGGCTCATTATATCCCTGGTCATGTGATGTCACACAGGTGCACAGCTTGTTATGTCCCTGGTCATGTGATGTCACACAGGTGCACGGCTCATTATATTCCTGTTCATGTGATGTCACACAGGTGCACAGCTTGTTATGTCCCTGATCCTTTGATGTTATACAGGTGCATGGCTCATGATATCCCTGGTCATGTTATGTCACACAGGTGCACCGCTTATTATATCACTGGCCATATGATATCACACAGGTGCACGGCTCATTATATCCCTGGTCGTGTGATATCTCACAGGTGCACACCATGCACCTAAGTGACATCACATGACCAGAAATTTAAGGAGCTGGCACCTGTGTGACATCACATGACCAGGGATATAACGAGCCGTGTACCTGTGTGACATCACATGACCAGGGATATAAGGAGCTGGCACCTGTGTTGACATCACATGGCAGGAAATTTAACGAGCGTGCCCTGTGTGACATCACTGACCAGGATAGAGGACTGGCACCTGTGTGCTCACATGCCATAAATTTAATCGAGCCGTGCACCTGTGTGACATCACATGACCAGGGATATAAGGAGCTGGCACCTGTGTGACATCACATGGCCAGAAATTTAACGAGCCGTGCACCTGTGTGACATCACATGACCAGGGATATAAGGAGCTGGCACCTGTGTGACATCACATGGCCAGAAATTTAACGAGCCGTGCACCTGTGGTGACATCACATGACCAGGATGATATAAGAGATGGCACGTGTGACATCACATGGCCAGAAATTAACGAGCCGTGCACCTGTGTGACATCACATGACCAGGGATATAAGGAGCTGGCACCTGTGTGACATCACATGACCAGGGATATAAGGAGCCCTGCACCTGTGTGACATCACATGGCCAGAAATTTAACGAGCCGTGCACCTAAAGGAAGTTAACAATAAAGCTTTCTGCTGAATGACAGCAAGCAGAGATCTAGACAACTGTTAGGAATTGAGACAGAAAGTATATTGGAAAATCGTATAACTTTTCATTATACAAACAATATCAATTATTTGCTGAAAGATAAAAACTCCCTTTAAGAGCAGGGGACTAGTGTCCTTATTCTCCGTGCACTGCTAAATATAGCTAGGCACAGCCTTCCAGCAGCAGAAGTGCGTATGTGGGAACACTGGACCATCCAAGCAGATGATACTAGACTCCTGTTTTTTTCCGATTAGTGGGGTTCAAGTGGATAGAAAAATCCTTTAGAGTAACTGATCAACAGGTGAATGTAATCGCAAATCTGTGGTGAATTACAAGATTTGGTAGAAGATTTTGCTGCGGATTCTAATTTTATATTCCACAGATCATGATGTTTTCTGTATAAATAATTTTTACACCATGGATGCAGCCATCCTGCTCCAATTCTATAAAGGAAATCTACCATCAAAATCCATCATGATAAACCAGGGACATTGCTCTTAGATCCAGGCACCGGGACTGTGATAATCTTCTTATATTTATTATCCATGGCCTCCTTCTTTCTAAAATTATGTTAATGAGCCTGAAGGGCTCCCTGGGGTGTTACCAGAGCTTCTCTATGCTGCAGCTTCACAGGCTGTTACACTGTCTCACTCTTCCCTTTGCTTCCTTAGCAGTTTCCTCTCCCTTTAATATAAACTGCAAAAACTTCAGCGCACAATGTACGGAGGGAGTGATCCTTGCACACCATAACAAGTTGTGAATCTGCAGCATAGAGGAGCTCTGGTAACACCCCCAGGAGCCCTTCAAACTCATTAACGTAATTTTAAAAGTTGGTTTTAGAAGGAACGAGGCCATGGATAACAAATATAAGAAGATACCACAGTCCCGGTGCCTGGATCTATGAGTAATGTCCCTGGTTTATCATGATGGATATTGATGGTAGATTTTCTTTAATCTCACATAGATCTCAATATATTTTCATGGGGAAAAGTTGCCACAAATCCAACCTCTGTACAGGGACTGGCTGTGTTCAGATGGACCGAACCTGCTGCTCTTCTGTAGAATATGACATCTACAATGTTAGATAAAGTTCTGTTTTTTCCTCAGTTACTAAAAAATTACCATAGCAAAATAATACAATTTGGCCAAACCTGAGATCACTGTAAAATCCCATTTAAGCCCAAATCCACCTTATAAAATTCACCATATTATGGGCATCCAACAAGCGGCAACATCAACTATGAAGTTACTGGGGGTAATGGAGGATACAGGGAAGAGGAATCACCAAATTGTAGGGACCAACATTCAAAAGATACATTGTAACACTGCTGTATGCAGCAACACAACAATAGTCTATAGTCTCCATACAACATCGATAGATGTAACATTAGCCTTTGGGGGGGTTGAGTGGTCCTGAAGTTTATAATATGAAATGTATCATATGAAATAATTGTATATATATACACACATATACATACATATACACATATATATATATGATTATACACACACTGATAACTGATAATAAAGTGTTTCTGTGCAGCTGGAGGGGAATTAAAGATCTACTATTCCCAAATCTCTCCCCTCTTCTTGTCAGCAGCGCTCAGCCCCCACAATGAAGATGGATGGATGATAAAGAAGGAGGGTGAGAGGGTAAATATTAATCATACACAGAGACCCTCTGACGTGTGGGGTGATGGAGCCGGGTCCCTCTGGAAGTTGTTATGAGATGATACAGACGCCCGAGGGGCTATGGGTTTAGATTTGGTCGTTGATTTATGATGAGGAAAAACTGAGGAGCACAGTGCACTATAATACACACACACATATATATATCCATACATACTATATCATATACAAAGGTATGTCTATATCTTTACATACATGTATACATTGTACATGCACTTTCTTTCTTCCAACAAATAATTGTAGTAAAAAGTTATAAAAATTCTTCATGTAAGCTGTAGTAAATGATGAGCTGTGTGTAACAATGGCCAAAACAAAAATGGAAGTCAATGTAAGTAGCAGGTAGGACCCTTATTATTGGTTATTGCCTATTTCGGTCATGGAATACTTTGCTCTCCTATACAGTTGATGAAATCTATCCTGCTCCATTTCTTTGAAGGGAACCTATCATCAACAATGGATGATAAACCAGAGACACTTACTCATAGATCCAGGCACCGTGACTGTGGTATCTTCTTATATTCGTTATGCATGGCCTCCTTCCTTCTACAATCAAGTGTTATAATTATGCTAATGAGACAGAAGGGCTCTGGGGGTGTTACCAGAGCCCCTCCATAGCTGTAGCTTCACTGCCTGTTACATTGTGCAGGAGCACTTCCCCCTCTCTCTCTACATCCCTCTGCTTGCTGTAATCTCAGTGATAGGGGAAGTATCAGGTGAGCAGTGGGAAGGTTGAGAAATGCTCCTGCACAATGTAACAGCCAGTGAAGCCACAGCAGGGTAACACCCGAAATAAATCTAATGGTAGATTCCTCCTGCTTCTGCCCTAATCTGTAATTTAATAATCCTGGAACCAAACTTGTTACAAACGTTATTTTAGTAAAATGTTAATTACCTGCAGAGGCTACTGGGGCGTGTACTGGGCACTCGGAGCTAAGGCTACTCCACACCCCAGTAGCCTCTGCAGTTAATTTACTTATTACTTAAATAAAGTTTGTAACATGTTAGGTTCCAGGATTATAATATTACAGATTAGGGCAGAGGCAGAAGGAATCTACCATCACATCTACTTCTGATAGTAGATGCCTCATGGTAGGTTTCCTTTAAGGGGATACACATCCAATTTTAGGGACACAAGGGGGAGATTTCAGCCCCAAATATCATCATCAGGAGGTGGACCTGTCAACTTCAACATTGTAACTGTGTGACAGGAGTGGAGGTAATAGGAGTTAGTGCTCCCTCTGGTGGAGAGTCTGTGTGCTACAGTCTGGTATCTGATATGCTGATCTGCTGGAGACAAAAGAAAGGCCATGAACTCACATGATCCAAGTGATGAGAAGAATCCCAGGAATATGGTCATATAGACTGAATTATACATTACCAAAGTACAGAAACATAATGAAGGAATATTGTAGTTCTTATTCGAGTGATACATGTGATCCAATGCATCTAAATTACAGAAAATGAAACATCACCTTGGGGTCAAATCCTGTTTCAAGGATTTGGGTCAATCATTAAGTAACTACCTAAATGGTCCAACTCCAACTATAGATTTACTATTCCCCCCCCCCCAAATTCTGGTTCCTAAAAATCTACAGGCAGGAAGTCTGTACACATGGTCCATGGTCCAGTGTTTTACATATTATTCAGTGAAATGCCACATTTTTGAATCTTCCAAGAAATGTATTAATCATAAGGATCGCGTTTACCTATTAGACCTTTTTGAATGTTTTTGGCACAAGATATATTGTATCTCCTGTGCCGGCCTCCCTGGTAGGAAGCAGTGGGAAAAAGCAGGTGCTTCTGGAAAACAACCAGGAGCCCAGATTGTAAATTTGGCAGGAGAGACTGCTGTGCCGAGTGTCTGCGGAAGGGGTAATTAGGCTCTTGTAGCGGGACTGTTGGGGAGATCTGTCTGCTACATAAGGACCATCTTCTGGCGTAGGCCATGATCTATCCACAGGACAGAAGACACAGATAAATGCTCTCACCCCCTCCCCCGCATGTACAGTAACTTAAAAAATAAGTAAACTAAAATAAAACAGTTCTGCCATAAATTAGATCCTGCTGCCGGTTTAATAACTAGACCACCCAGTTGCTCACCCTTCACCCTTTGCCAGTTGTCTTCACCCTTAGCTCTCTGAACGGCCCTTGGCTCCATAGCTGTTATTTGAGCCCAGAGCCCCTCAGGCTAATTTGCATAATTTTTAAACCCTGTTTTTGTAAAGACAAAGGCTTAAGGAGCTAATGGAAGATCAGATCCCATCAGAGGGGGCACACATGAGCATGTAAGTGCGCTTGGTTTACAATCTTATATCCTGGTGGTAGATTTCCTTTAAGAAATTCTCTTGTAAAGAAAAAGTCTGCAAAGTTCCCCTTAGTGACAAAGTTACCACTACGTTGCTATGGCAAATCTGTCTACCAGATTGAAGACGGGTCTCTCTCTCCTATCCTGTTGTTTACACAGCTGTGAGTGAGTGTTAACCCTTCCTGCTCTCTCCCTAGCTCTAGTATGCTATAAGAATCATTTTCAAAAATCATGCTGAAAGTGAAGGGGTAAATCCTCCCTTCTCAGAGCTGTTTAACCAAATACAGGGAGATTAGATGAGCTCATGCAGCCTCCATAGCCACTTACTACACAGGCTGGAATAAGCACCTCTATGGGATGGAGTAGCATGATTTTATTTTACAAACTAAGCAGAATTTCTTAATGAAGAATATTAGAAAAATGTTCACCACATCCCCTGCACACACTATAAAAAATTATCTGAAATGACGGTTAGGCTTTATATGCCGCCTGCAAAGCCACCAGCTACATTGAAATGCCGGCAGCCATGTTTCCGGGAGCAACGTTCCTAAGAAAATGGCTTTCCCCACATGCTATTTAAATGCTGATGGAGGTATTTAAAGGGTGACACCCGCTATGGGTACCAGCACTGATCTCCGGTGTTATCAGTGGGGGTGAGTGATTGGAAATCTGATTTGATAAACTCAGCAAACCCGAAGCTAAAAGAGCCTTCTCATCCCTAGTTAGGACACTTATCAACTGTACAATGTTATGTTTTAAATTTTTCGGAGCCCTCTAATGGTTGTGCAATGATGAGTACACAAGGCGATGGTCAGTGGCTATAGTGTACCCACTTATCTATGGTACAAGTGACATGTATATGAACTGAAGGCGTCTCCGTGCACTGGCTCTACTGCACAAGATTGAAATCTTATTTTTCCAGCGGGTTGAGGGGTGACTGCTTTCCCTTTATTTAGAGTAATTGGGATTAATTAAGCACACAAATTTGGCGCTGGCTTCCTTAGACGTTTCCAGGAGGGGTTTGCAGGCTCGGAGCTGCCTCAACTTGGCTCCGTTCTGAAATATAGCATGTTCCATGTCTCTGGTCGGGGGGGAAGTAGTCGGTCCTCGTTCCTACCACTCCAAACCATTTATCAAAATGTCACTTTAATGACAGCAAATAATATATATCCTGCCACAGATTCTCATGCACCTGGCAGGACTGACTTCCGCAGCAACACTCTGCTAACCTAATTTACTAATTGCTGCTTTCCACATTAATTTTCAGACCATCTTGTTTCCTGTAGGATGAGAGGGAAAAGCTGCGCACAATGGAGACTTGTTCAGTGCTGGATTGTCCATATCAATGTTACACAGTGTGATATACCCATATATGCACATATGTATTGCTCATATGTCGTGTGTAAGGTGCAATCATGAGACCTTCTTATCCATGATTGTTGTTGGGGCAGATACTGACAGAATGAGAAAATTATATCCCCCATATCGTTACTAGAATGGCCCCAAGTGTTTACTGTATATATATATATACATATGTTGGTAATGTTCCTAAGTATCCACACAAGGATAGGTGATAGGCACCTCCGTGTAATGGTGCTTCCATATGTACACATGTATAGGCTGGAGTACCACAGGCTTGCAACCGAATGCGCCGGTCTGGCGATATGATAACCACCCAGATGTGCGGCTCGTAACACAGATGTGTATTATAATAAAACATACATCTGTGTGATCGTTACATGAATGGGGTGTAGTAATTAAAAGATCCTCTGATACCAGGGGCGTAATTTGAGGTGGTACAGACAGTGTGCTCAGTACTGGGCCCAAGAAGCTTAGGGGGCCCCTAAGTTGTCACTTTCCCATATGAGAAGACTAGTACTATAAACCATACATTACAGTCGGGGGCCTGGCACAGACTTTGCACCGGGGCCCATCAGCTTCTAGTTAGGCCACTGTCTGATATTTACATGTATGACTTCTTTTAAACCTTCTTCATTGCCATTAGGCAATAGAGAGTCTGGGCCTACAGGGGAGCCATTCATTTCATCCTGAGCCAGACCGCTGTCTATAGGAATGGGGGAACAGGGGGTAATAGCGTGGGAGTATAGGGGATTGTAATATATAGGAGTGGGGAAACAAATGATGAGGGGAATGTATCATACTCAGGCACATATATACATATATATGAAATCCCTGACCCTCGGCTCCAACGGATATATCAGGAGGCTCCGGCGCCATGATATCTCCAGCGTGCGGCTTCACTGCTGGGTAGGGCCAGGTGTAAGATTACACTATAACCTGCATCTGTTCAGACCTGAACTGGCATAGCCCTGCCCCATCCCTCTCCACTGCCACTCCGCACACCCACTTCACACCCTCCATGCCCCCTTGGAGTAGAGGCGGAAATAATTGCAATTTCTGGTGGTGGGCTAGGAATTGCGATTATTTCAGGGTTTGTACACAAGAAAACTGCTGTCCAAACCCTGATAAATGTCCCTCGATAAGTCTATATAAATGGGGTGGGGGGATTGGGCAGACATTTATAGTATATTGGGATGTGGCACAAGGCAGCCATAAGGGGGAATCCACAATGTGCCAAGCTACAGCTAATGCATCAGGCCTTGCCCTTCCCGACCCACTTCACGTGAGGCTGGCTTACAGGGGAAATGCCACCATTATTGGCCAAGCCATAACTTGCAATCCATGATAAATAGTCTATAGTAATGGGGGCACATGCATTAATAGTCTTTAGGAGTGGGGTGTTATCTACAGGATCACAATATATAGCATAGCAGGTTCTTTGGGTTTGTTTTTAAGTCGAATTTGCACTTCTGTACATATTATGGAATTACTTAAACTGTTGTGTCTCAGGAAACCCCTATATTACCCAGTAAGTTATAATTTTCCAGATTCTTGTCAATCAGTAATGAATAAGGAGCCTACTGCTAGCCACCCTGACTGTATACTTATGTTATGGAGAATATAAATGATAACCCAACTCTAGTAGGGATGGTTCTGTCTCTAACTGGCCATGTGAAGCTCCCTAAGAAGAAACCGTACCCCCAAAACCACACCACAATAATTCAGTTCTGTGCAGTCACCTTGATGAGTTTCTTATTTGACTTGCACCTTAGTTGTATCCTAAGACCTGTTTATAGGTTAACACTGACTTATAGGATTTTGCTGCCTTCTTCAAGGTGGTGCTAGTGATGCATCTTTGAAAGTGAGGTAATTTGCATATTTGCATCCCAGAGGACCATTGTATGACCTATAAGACTTCCATGTTACTCTCCCTAAGGAGAAATGTTACTCCCAGGACCCATCCTTCTGGACCAGAGTTATTTTTCACACTTTATTCTCATGTTTATGCTCAAGCAGGGGTGTCAAACTCATCTCCCCCGGAGGCCACATCAGCCACGAGGTTGCCTTAAAGGGGCGAATGTCATTTTATTACTCAAGCTGTTTAGTAGTCACATTTATTCAGAATTACCATTACAATCAGCCATTTGAGGACAATCACAACCGCTGAGAATATTGCTAAATGGCCTGAGACATGGCAAGTGTGCTCCACACAGTAGCCAATAATTAGAATCAAGTGTGCCCCCCGCAACAGCCAGAGTGCCCATCACAGCAGCCAGGGTGCCCCCTTAACAGCCAAAGTCTCCTACATAGTAGCCAGGGTGTCAAAATAACAGCCAGAGTGCCCCACAGTAGACAGAGTGCCCCATATGAAGCAAAGTGCCTCAATAGTAGCCAGAGTACACCCCATAGCAGCCAGAGTGCCTCACATAGTAGCCAGAGTGCCCCATAACAACTAAAGTACCCCACATAGTAGCCAGAGCATCCCCATAAAAGCCAGTGAGCCCCATAGATGCTAGAAAGCCCATCACTGCAGCCAGAGTACCCCCATAGCAGCCAGGGTGCCCCCATAACAGCCAAACTCTCCCACATAGTAGCCAGGGTGTCAAAATAACAGCCAGAGTGCCCCATAGTAGATAAAGTGCCTCCATAGTACCCAGAGTGCCCCCTCATAGCAGCCAGTGTGTCCCTCATACCAGCCAGAGTACCCCCTATAGCAGCCAGAGTGCCTCACATAGTAGCCAAGGTGCCCCATAACAAGCAAAGTCCCCCACATAGTAGCCAGAGTGTCCCCACAACAGCCAGAGTGTCCCCATAGCAGGCAGTCAGATTTGGCCCACTGGCCTGGTGTTTGACAGCCCTGCCCTAAAGAATCCCTATATATAATGCCGGTGGTTATATGCAGTTCCCTCTTAAATAATTCAGCTCTAATTTTTACCTGTCCATTATGAAAATCTCATTCTATGATATCTTAGGTATTTCTTAAAATATTAGCTACAACAGGATAGATCAGTGTCTGTGAAGTGGTATAATGAGGGGGTCTTACCAGTGGGAACCCCAATGATAATGAGAATGGAGGTCTCATGTCCACCCATTGGAATTTATGGGACTACTAAACAGAAGTCATGAATTCTTTCGTTTCTACAACTTCTATCTCCACTATATTCAATCGAGAAGAACCAAGACCTACAGACTTGTTATCAACGGGGTCTCATGGGTTGGAGCCCCACCGGTCAGACATTTAGAAGAGGATGTATATTATAATTAATATATTATATCTAATGTATAGTTGATGTCATACATTCCTATGCACATAGTTTGGCTGTGGACAATATGGCATAGAGTTCTATACCTTTGTATATGTGTATATGATGGTTTACGTATAGTAATATATCTCTCTCAGCTTATTAGACCTGGCAAGATGCTTTAACAGTAAGGTGCAGCCGCTGTATAGCAAGTAATTGTCTCCCGGCGTCTATCGGTCAGATATTTCCCATATTTTCTTAATCTGCAGTCACGCCATCTGCTGCGTCTGCTGCGCTCCCCTCTGCCCTGCCGTGCTGCTTGCCCTGCCAGCCGTGGCGGAGTTCAGACCCCTCAGATGCCCCTACACCAGGCTCCCCGCAAGCTCAGAGCTGTTAATTAAAGAGCAGTGATTAATGGGAGAGGCCCTCTCCTGCTGTACACGCTAAATCTCAGCCAGCGTCCAGCCAGACAATAGTCATCATCACAGCAAAGCCCAACACCCCATTCACTCCCATGTAGTAGAGGCAGTATGCAGGAATGTCATCAGACCGCAAGCTACATCTACATCCAATATAATAGCTATAGCATAGTGTACAGAACATGTACTATAATGTTATATCACCGGACTCCATATACTGTGATGTTATATCTACAGTGTATTGTACAGGATGTATATACAGCCGTATACTGTAATAATATATCTATAGTATACTGTACAGGACGTATATACAGCCATATACTGTGATGTTATATCTATTGTATATTGTACAGGACGTATATACAGCTGTATACTGTGATGTTATATCTATAGTATATTGTACAGGACATGTACTATAATGTTATATCACCGGACTCCATATACTGTGATGTTATATCTACAGTGTATTGTACAGGATGTATATACAGCCATATACTGTGATGTTATATCTTTAGTATATTATACAGGACGTATATACAGCCATATACTGTGATGTTATATCTATAGTACGCAACATTAAAAATAAATGTTTTAACATATTGGCAGATTAATGACACTGAATGTGCATTCCCAGATGAATACCCCTTTAAAGCGAACAATCCATAAAAGACATTATAACTACAAAGCACACTATACAACATATTTTCCATTGAACTAGTCTTATTGGTCCAGAGCAAACCCTTTACATGACTAAAACTTTTTTGGGTTAACCCGCGGTCTCTGATTCCTTAAAAACTTTTCTATGGTCTACAAAGACAACCTTTCCTCTCCTAGATATTTCCAAGGCACTACTCTCTCCCTATTTCCCCCACTGAAAATGTATTGTTTATAAGTCAATAAACCTATATAAAGACCAATCAATATCACTTTAACAAATTTAAACCAAAAACCTAAACGCCACAGTGATTAATATTACTGCCCTGTGTTACGGAATACAACACCTTGATGCAGGAATAATATTAAGGGGTTTCCAGGGAATCAGCATATTTCATATAACAAGTGGCACTTACAAATGTAAATTAATATGTAATTAGTTGTTATTTAAAATTTTTGCTCCCCTTAGCAGAAATGCCGGTGACATGACGTAATGAGAATTAAAATGCTACTGCCCTTTAATCAGTACCGTTATTTCCTCCCACAGCGGTCCGTTGCAGTACTGAAGAATGGCCCGCTGGGTCACATGTTCCACCATCACATGTCCTCTAGCTGCCTGTGGCAGGTCATTGATCGACCTACGTTTGGCTGAGTCGGTTGGTGTTCAGTGCATCCGTATGGCGCGTGTTTTGTGATGGCAGTTACACATCATTACTATGGATGAACAGAGCAGCACAGTCTGTTACATCTCAACTGGGAGCAAGCATAAGAGGGAGGATGAGGTTACTGCCAACTAAAGGATCATGGAACTTGTAGTTTCGTGGCGGCCATCTTGGTGATAACTCCACCTACTTTAGAAAGGCCATAAATTTGTAATCATAAACTCACTTATTTCAAACTCCGTTTTGGACTATGACATGAGTAATGTGTTGTATTCATTTATTTATAGCTTATGGGTTTTTGCGTCAGACATTCATATTCCCGGAATACCCCTTTACTGTTAATAATATAGCTGTACACACCCAAATAATTATCACTATGCTACCATTACTACGCCCAAAGCTCACGACTGAATAATACCGCCACACTATGACCACTGCTTTTACCTCTACATGTAAATGAATAATAGCCGCCACACATACCTACCTGCTTTTTACCCTCTAATAGTGAATGAATAATACTGCCACCCTATGACCACTGCTTTAACCTCTACATAGTGATGAATATACACCGCCACACATGGCCAAATTGTCCAGCTTGGCCCGTTTACTGGTTCGAGATAGATGCTGTGGGAATGGAAGATACAGAAATTAAGTTTTCTCATCTGCAGAACAGCGAGGTGAGGCCTGTACCTATAAATATGCAGCTCAACAGACTGAAGATATAGTAGATGACAACATATACACGTTACTTCTATCCATCTATCCATCCATCTATGTATCCATCCATCCATCTATGTATCTATCCATCCATCTATGTATCTATCCATCCATCTCCCGCTTGCCATGTGGCTTAGCAGTAAAGGAAATTTAATCTAAAGTTTTTAAAGGTTATCTTCTATCCGTGTGATTGGTGGCGGTTCAACCACTAAATCAAAAAACATGGGTCCCATTACCAAAAATTAGAGGAAACCTTTAATTAACCCACACTAACTAAACAAATCTTTGAAAACTTGTATTATATAGCAGTACAACTATCCCTATATTGTTATCCCCCATGCCTGAAACGTTCCACAATCTGTTTGTTAAAGTTGACTCCATACGAATCCGGTCATCGTCTTTCCTCTGAGCTGTGTCCGGCTTATTCATCTCCTTCTTGCTCAGGTGGACCTCCAGTTCATTCGCCTTGCTAAAGAGAATTCCTAAGGGGGTGGAGGCTTCTCTTCAGCCAATTACAGACACTCTGACTCTCAACCCCCTCATTCACCCCTCCCTGAAGAATTCTCTTTAGCGAGTCACACACAGCCAGCGTCTCTCACATTACTGAGGGAGGGGGAATGATGTAGCATGGTCACACAGGTGCGCAGCTCGTTATATCACAGAGAGTAATCACAGCTGTGTGATATAACAAGCCGTGCACCTGTGTGACCATGGTCAGATTTCTGTTCATTGGAAGTAATCAGAAGCTTTCTATAGAATGACAGCAAGCAGAGATCTAGAAAACTGCAAGGAACTGATACAGAAAGTATATTGGAAAGTTGTATAAGTTTTTATAATACAAACAAAAACATTAAATTTGCTGTAATGGGACTACCCCTGAAGAATTCTCTTTAGCGAGTAACACACAGCCAGCGTCCCTCACATTCCTGAGGGAGGGGGAATGATGTAGCAGAGCTGAGTTCACTGGGCTCAAGCATCCCCCCTGTCAATCAGGAAGCCGGAGGCTCGGCTGAGCAGGAAGAACACAAAAACCATAGCTGGCGAGTCAACTTCACAAATAGACTCTGGAGCTTTTCAGGCATGGGAAGGAATATTGTAGGGATAGTTTAAACTAATATGGTTAGTGTGGGTTAGTTTAACTTACAAGTGCAGTTAACCCTCTGTCACTCTAGACAGAGTACAGAAGCGCTTGGCATTGCCATAGAGAATGGTGCGCCACGGCAGATGTTGGATGTGCAGCTTCATTTATCGGGAGAACAGAGTCTTGGATCTTACGCCCAAATCTTGCCCAAAATAAGTCACTGGTTTAAACTCAAAAGAGACCCTAAACATGCCCCAGACTTCTCACATGGCATCAGCCGTTTTGATTACCGTACTTTTTGGACTATAAGACGCACTTTTTAGCAAGAAAAAATCTTGCTAAAAAGTGCCTGCGTCTTATAGTCCGGAGGTCAGGAGGATCCAGCACTGCCAGACCCTCCTGACCCTGTAATGGAGATCGGGTGATGCCCTGATATAGGGCTGCACCCGATCACCCAGAGAGGAGCCTCCGTACTGTTCTCTCCTCTTCTTACATCACCACATACTGCCGAGAATGGCTACGTATCTATCCATCTACGTATCTATCCATCTATGTATCTATCCACCTATGTATCTATCCACCTATGTATCTATCCATCTACGTTTCTATCCATCTGTGTATCTATCCATCTGTGTATCTATCCCTCTGTGTATCCATCCATCTATGTATCTATCCATCTATGTATCTATCCATCTAATTGTCCAGCTTGGCCCGTTTACTGGTTCGAGATAGATGCTGTGGGAATGGAAGATACAGAAATTAAGTTTTCTCATCTGCAGAACAGCGAGGTGAGGCCTGTACCTATAAATATGCAGCTCAACAGACTGAAGATATAGTAGATGACAACATATACACGTTACATCTATCCATCTATCCATCCATCTATGTATCCATCCATCCATCTATGTATCTATCCATCCATCTATCTATGTATCCATCCATCTCCCGCTTGCCATGTGGCTTAGCAGTAAAGGAAATTTAATCTAAAGTTTTTAAAGGTTATCTTCTATCCGTGTGATTGGTGGCGGTTCAACCACTAAATCAAAAAACATGGGTCCCATTACCAAAAATTAGAGGAAACCTTTAATTAACCCACACTAACTAAACAAATCTTTGAAAACTTGTATTATATAGCAGTACAACTATCCCTATATTGTTATCCCCCATGCCTGAAACGTTCCACAATCTGTTTGTTAAAGTTGACTCCATACGAATCCGGTCATCGTCTTTCCTCTGAGCTGTGTCCGGCTTATTCATCTCCTTCTTGCTCAGGTGGACCTCCAGTTCATTCGCCTTGCTAAAGAGAATTCCTAAGGGGGTGGAGGCTTCTCTTCAGCCAATTACAGACACTCTGACTCTCAACCCCCTCATTCACCCCTCCCTGAAGAATTCTCTTTAGCGAGTCACACACAGCCAGCGTCTCTCACATTACTGAGGGAGGGGGAATGATGTAGCATGGTCACACAGGTGCGCAGCTCGTTATATCACAGAGAGTAATCACAGCTGTGTGATATAACAAGCCGTGCACCTGTGTGACCATGGTCAGATTTCTGTTCATTGGAAGTAATCAGAAGCTTTCTATAGAATGACAGCAAGCAGAGATCTAGAAAACTGCAAGGAACTGATACAGAAAGTATATTGGAAAGTTGTATAAGTTTTTATAATACAAACAAAAACATTAAATTTGCTGTAATGGGACTACCCCTGAAGAATTCTCTTTAGCGAGTAACACACAGCCAGCGTCCCTCACATTCCTGAGGGAGGGGGAATGATGTAGCAGAGCTGAGTTCACTGGGCTCAAGCATCCCCCCTGTCAATCAGGAAGCCGGAGGCTCGGCTGAGCAGGAAGAACACAAAAACCATAGCTGGCGAGTCAACTTCACAAATAGACTCTGGAGCTTTTCAGGCATGGGAAGGAATATTGTAGGGATAGTTTAAACTAATATGGTTAGTGTGGGTTAGTTTAACTTACAAGTGCAGTTAACCCTCTGTCACTCTAGACAGAGTACAGAAGCGCTTGGCATTGCCATAGAGAATGGTGCGCCACGGCAGATGTTGGATGTGCAGCTTCATTTATCGGGAGAACAGAGTCTTGGATCTTACGCCCAAATCTTGCCCAAAATAAGTCACTGGTTTAAACTCAAAAGAGACCCTAAACATGCCCCAGACTTCTCACATGGCATCAGCCGTTTTGATTACCGTACTTTTTGGACTATAAGACGCACTTTTTAGCAAGAAAAAATCTTGCTAAAAAGTGCCTGCGTCTTATAGTCCGGAGGTCAGGAGGATCCAGCACTGCCAGACCCTCCTGACCCTGTAATGGAGATCGGGTGATGCCCTGATATAGGGCTGCACCCGATCACCCAGAGAGGAGCCTCCGTACTGTTCTCTCCTCTTCTTACATCACCACATACTGCCGAGAATGGCTACGTATCTATCCATCTACGTATCTATCCATCTATGTATCTATCCACCTATGTATCTATCCACCTATGTATCTATCCATCTACGTTTCTATCCATCTGTGTATCTATCCATCTGTGTATCTATCCCTCTGTGTATCTATCCATCTATGTATCTATCCATCTATGTATCTATCCATCTATGTATCTATCCATCTATGTATCTATCCATCTATGTATCTATCCATCTATGTATCTATCCATCTATGTATCTATCCATCTATCTCCCTCTTGCCATGTGGCTTAGCAGTAAAGGAAATTTAATCTAAAGTTTTTAAAGGTTATCTTCTATCCGTGTGATTGGTGGCGGTTCAACCACTAAATCAAAAAACATGGGTCCCATTAACAAAAATTAGAGGAAACCTTTAATTAACCCACACTAACTAAACAAATCTTTGAAAACTTGTATTATATAGCAGTACAACTATCCCTACATTGTTATCCCCCATGCCTGAAATGTTCCACAATCTGTTTGTTAAAGTTGACTCCATACGAATCCGGTCATCGTCTTTCCTCTGAGCTGTGTCCGGTTTATTCATCTCCTTCTTGCTCAGGTGGACCTGAGGGGGTGGAGGCTTCTCTTCAGCCAATTACAGACACTCTGACTCTCAACCCCCTCATTCACCCCTCCCTGAAGAATTCTCTTTAGCGAGTCACACACAGCCAGCGTCTCTCACATTACTGAGGGAGGGGGAATGATGTAGCATGGTCACACAGGTGCGCAGGTCGTTATATCACAGAGAGTAATCACAGCTGTGTGATATAACGAGCCGTGCACCTGTGTGACCATGGTCAGATTTCTGTTCATTAGAAGTAATCAGAAGCTTTCTATAGAATGACAGCAAGCAGAGATCTAGAAAACTGCAAGGAATTGATACAGAAAGTATATTGGAAAGTTGTATAAGTTTTTATAATACAAACAAAAACATTAAATTTGCTGTAATGGGACCACCCCTGAAGAATTCTCTTTAGCGAGTAACACACAGCCAGCGTCCCTCACATTCCTGAGGGAGGGGGAATGATGTAGCAGAGCTGAGTTCACTGGGCTCAAGCATCCCCCCTGTCAATCAGGAAGCCGGAGGCTCGGCTGAGCAGGAAGAACACAAAAAAGCATAGCTGGCGAGTCAACTTTACAAATAGACTCTGGAGCTTTTCAGGCATGGGAAGGAATATTGTACGGATACTTTTAACTAATATGTTTAGTTAGTGTGGGTTAGTTTAAGTTACAAGTGCAGTTAACCCTCTGTCACTCTAGACAGAGTATAGAAGCGCTTGGCATTGCCATAGAGAATCGTGCGCCACGGCAGATGTTGGATGTGCAGCTTCATTTATCGGGAGAACAGCGTCTTGGATCTTACGCCCAAGTCTTGCCAAAAATAAGTCACCGGTTTAAACTTAAAAGAGACCCAAAACATGCCCCAGACTTCTCACACGGCATCAGCCGTTTTGATTACCGTACTTTTTGGACTATAAGACGCACTTTTTAGCAAGATTTTTTCTGCGTCTTATAGTCCGGAGGTCAGGAGGATCCAGCACTGCCCGACCCTCCTGACCGCTGTAATGGAGATCGGGTGATGCCCTGATATAGGGCTGCACCCGATCACCCAGAGAGAAGCCTCTGTACTGTTCTCTCCTCTTCTTACATCACCACATACTGCCGAGAATGGGGACATGCTGGGCTGGGACAGGGTAAGAAGAAGAGGGGAAGGGTTCTGTGTGTGTATAGTAAAGCTGTGTGTGTCTTCATGTGTATAGTAAAGCTGTGTGTGTCATGTGTATAGTAGAGCTGTGTGTGTAACTGTAAGGATGAAGCAGAGCTGTGTGTGTAACTATATGGATGGAGCAGAGCTGTGTGTGTAACTATATGGATGGAGCAGAGCCGTGTGTGTAACTGTATGGATGAAGCAGGGCTGTGTGTGTAAATGTATGGATGGAGCAGAGCTGTGTGTGCTGTGCTTTAGTGCGACCAACAGGGATATTTTAATTGGTGTAAAATATATTTTTCCTTTTTTGGAAGCCTAAATCTAGGGTGTGTCCTATTGTAAGAAGAGTCTTATAGTCCGAAAAATACGGTACATATTCCATTAGTCTATCAATTAGTAAATGTGGGCTGCCAAGAGTCTGTAAAGGCTGGAAAATCTCAGCTTTTGGGCTACATGCACACGATGTATGCCCGCCGTACCGTAGTACGTCGGCGCCAGGGGAGAGGAGGGGGAGAGCACTGCTCACCCCCGCCCCTCTTCATAGGAATGCAAAGTGCACGGCGCCGGCTTCGGAATGGTACGGTGCCGTGAGGCCATTGAAGTGTATGGGGGCCGTATATACGCCGGTCGTTTATATGTCTCCCATAGGTTCGTGTGAATGTAGCCTTAGAAAGCATCAGGTTTGTGGTTCTGTTATCTACAGAACCAGAGATTCAGGCAGTCAAAGACACAATTGGGAATTTGAGCTGGGGATAAAGTAGTTCCCTACTATGTCTTAAACTGCCTGTATCTCTGGGTCTGTAGATACAGAACCATAACCCCGATATCATCAGAAAGATGAGATCTTTTAGATGAAACCACACTTTATTTATAGCTCATAAAGATATATGCATATACTTAAATGATCGCTCAGACCACAACTAATAATGTTTTAACTTCTTCTTTATCAATAATGTTTTCACAACATTCACATGTAATAAATGACATCACCGTCATCCACTTCAGTATAGCACAAAGTCCATATATAAGAGATCAGTCCACACCGAATCCTTGTGGCTCACCAAAACACTAGACACAAGATTCGATGTGGACTGATATCTTATATATGGACTTTGTGCTATACTGAAGTGGATGACGGTGATGTCATTTATTACGTTTCTTAAAATGAATGTCTGGAAAACGTTATTGATAAAAAAGCTAAAACGTGTTATTAGTTGTGGGCTGAACAATCATTAAGTATATGCCTTGGTGGTTGTGGTGATTGAGGGTTGTACATTTGTACAGACCATGTTGCACACTGAACAATTACATGAGCGGATTATGTAGTTATGTCATAAAGATATGTGTTCTTAATCTAGATCTTAACTAGGAAAATCAGAGAGATTGGAGATTTCTGGGACATAAAGGCCAAAATTTGTGTCATACCGTTCCCTGTTGATAAAAGTGTGGTGCCAGCTCCAGCAGCCACGCCGACTCCACTGCAGTCACATCCCGCATGTAGTACTTATTAGTCTGGATCACCTCACTAAACAGAACCCTATGGAGTCAAAAACAAGACATGTATCATCTCATATTCTATTATGCACATAATACACAGTGTCTGAACAGGAGCTTTAGTCCCACTGAGAATAGGTCCAAATATAAGTATCCAAATGACCATTGGAGGAACTAGAAGCTGATGGGCCCCAGTGCAAAGTCTGAATTATAATGTATGGTGTATAGTAATAGTCTTCTCATATGGGAAAGTGACATCCTATGGGCCCCTAAGCCTCTTGGGTCCGGTTGCGACCGCACCCTCTGCAACCCCTCAAGTTACGCCCCTGCGAATGACCTATGGTAATAAAACACTATTATGGGAAAATCCTATTAACCAACTATGTTCACAGTGGAGTATAATAAAATAAAAATATCTGGGCCTATACAGAAACACTAGGAACACACATTGTAGGGGCGAGGATCTCATCATCACAAGTAGTGAAAGTAAATTTTGAGGTTCTCAGACAGTAACACGGAGGTCACAAGGAATCCGGTCCGGATGGATCTATTATCATCTTTCCAGTAGTAATGTGACCTCATTCGCTTCCAATACTTGTGTCGGAGCCAGTTTGCAGTAAATGCAGACAGGCGGACTCACCAGTTTGGAGGCTTCTCCGCATATAGAACGGATGTTGGGTGTATATGTAATTCATGGCCGTCTCTTACTGTCCTTAGGAAAAAGAAACAAAGAGAAATTTCCAAGGGAACAAACAATACATAAGCCCAGATAAATAACACTGACCCAAGGAGGAATAATATATAGCAACCCCCTCACTAAGAAACGTGAAAAAGAGGGAACAGTATTATCAATGACAAAACCACCTGCTAAGAAAAGCTTCAAATCATTGAAGAGGGTCACTGGGTCCTAGGTTTTTCTGGAGATGAAGATCCAATAACTAATGAGACATTTAAGTCATCTCCTGTGGCTATGTAATATATATATTACACATATACACACACAATGGTCATTTCCACTCCCTTATTTATTACCTGTAGACTCCTGTGGAATGAAGCTTGGCAGCATTGGCAAAGAATCCAGCCACTATACAACGCAAAATAGGATCCGGATCTCCTAGAGGGCAAAGAAATTTATCATTAAATGGGGTTGTCCCAAAATAACAACTTAAAAGGGAACCTGTCGCTTAAACTAACCAACATGATCTAAAATATATTTGAAAACTGCCTATACAGCAGTACAACTATCCCTATATTGTTCCGCCCCATGCCTGTAAAGTTCCACAGTGCCTTTGAAAAGTTTACTCGCCATCTATGCAAAAGACCCCATGCAAATCATCTGCTGTATAATGGCAGTTCAAAAATATGTTTAGTTAGTGTGAGCGCTTTAACTGCCACGCTCGCTTTTAGGGGGGCCATGAGCTGCAGTTCACCCCCGTATTAGGACCTCCTTTATTTTCTTCTGTCACTAAAACTATAATAAATGGAAGTTTAACATGACTTGAATGGACTTTTAATGGTTTCCATTAGTGTCTGTTTCGCCACTTCTGTTATTTGAGTGAAATCCTGGATGGGACTGTAGTGCTAGACTTTGCGTCTGAATTCACGGACACTAACAGATCCATGACTTCTTGGAGGTCTGGATGCAGGTGTGAACTAGTGCATGAGTCATTCTACAAATTACAAGCACAGTAACCCGTACCCTGTTAAAAGTGGCATTAGTTGATCATGCCTTACATTCAGTGTCTACGGGACTGAAGGACACTGTATTCAGCTGCCCAAGTGACCCATACAGTCTGAATGGAGTGGCAGAGAGCTGAACAGATAACAAAGTGTTAATTGCCATACATTGTAAGGACATGTCAGGAGGATCTCGATGTGTCCTCACAACATATGGCACAGACGTATCCCACTGTATACCTACACAGTGGGATACATCGCACAGGGATCCCCTTTCCCATACACAGGGGGTGAGGAGTGTACATCCGCAGCAGTCGGTGATTGGTAGCTGCAGATGAACGGGGTGTGCCCCCAGTGGTTTCACTGTCCTAAAATGGACAGTGACTTCACGCGGGTCCATCCTCCTGCAGAGCGACATAGGCGAGGCTGCAGGGAGAGATGCAATACGCTTCATCCGCTCCTCATAGCCGTCCATTGCCTCGGCTAAGCGCATACATCACTCAGGCGGAGGCTGCAGTATGAAAAGACGTAGCTTGCTGTGTTTTTCCATCCTGCATTTTTTGACAGACAAAACGTATAGTGGCCAGACAGAAGAAGCAACTATGATTCTGTCTGCCACTATTTGTCAATATATATACACTTAGTGTATACATCAGGTGCTTTCCAGAAGTATAGACTTAGCATATACAAAAAAACGTGGTGTGAACTCAGCCTTTTGTGATCAGTGAAGGGTTTCACAAATCCATTCACTGTTACCTGCTCAACTTCACTTGAGATCTCCCCTGGTCCCAGAGACATCTCCCCTGGTCCCAGAGACATCTCCCATGGTCACAGAGACATCTTCCCTCGTCCCAGAGAGATCTCCCCTCGTCTCAGAGAGATCAGCCCTTCTCGAGTAGACTCCCTCCCCTCTACTGAGTCTCACCCTATCTCATAGAGATCTCCCCTTCATCTAGAGACTCCTAGGATCTCCCAGATCCCATTCACTAGAGTCTCCCCTCAGAGAGATCTCCCCTTCACTAGAGATCTCCCCTTCACTAGCAGATTCCCTCCCCTTCACTAGAGAGCCCTTCAGTCCCCCTCACTAGAGATCTCCCCTTCCTAGAGATCTCCCCTATACACTAGAGATCTCCCTCCACGTAGATCTCCTATCACTAGGATTCTCTTCATAGAGATCTTACCTCACTAGAGACGTCTTACCTTCACTGAGACTAACCTCTGATCTACCCATCACTAGAGGATCTCCCATCACTAGTAGATCTCCATCACTAGACGATCTCCTACACTAAAGACATCCATCATTCCTAGAGATCTCCCCTTCACTAGAGATCTCATCACTAGAGATCTCAGACTCATCACTAGAGATTTACCCGATCACTGCGACTAGAGATTCTACCTTCATCTTGAAGATCTCCCATCACTAGCGTCTACCTCAAAATTACCATCACTAGAGATATCACATCACTAGACTTAACCCCATCCTAGAGATCTAACCATCACTAGAGATCTTTACCTCACTAGGAGATCTCCCCATCACTGAGATCTCCCACTATCACTGAGAGATCTCCCCATCACGCGATCTCCCCATCACTAGAGATTATTACCCATCACTAGAGATATGCCCCATCAACTAGAGATCGTACCATCACTAGAGATCTCCCCATCACTAGGATCGTTACCACTCACTAGAGATCGTACCATCATAGAGATCTCCCCACACACTAGAGATCTTAACACTCATAGAGATCTCCCATCACTAGAGATCTCCCCTTCACTAGAGATCTTACCTTCACTAGAGATCTTACCATCACTAGAGATCTTACCATCACTAGAGATCTCCCCATCACTAGAGATCTTACCATCACTAGAGATCTCCCCATCACTAGAGATCTCCCCATCACTAGAGATCTCCATCACTAGAGATCTCCCCATCACTAGAGATCTCCCCATCACTAGAGATCTTACCATCACTAGAGATCTTACCATCACTAGAGATCTCCCCATCACTAGAGATCTTACCATCACTAGAGATCTCCCCATCACTAGAGATCTCCCCATCACTAGAGATCTAGAGGGGGCGGGAATAATGATGTTTTTACTGTTACGCAGAGCTGAGGTCACTGGGCTCAATCATCCCCCCTGTCAAATTCAGGAGATAGCCGGAGGCCTGCTCGGATACTGAGCAGGAAGGAACACAAAAAAGCATAGTTGCGGCATTCGAACTTTTACCCCCTCCTCTGTCGCTTGATTCCGGCATGGGCAACACGCCGGCAAATGCGTGGCCTGCTCCTTTTTCCCCGACTAGTTCGTCAGTGCGGCGAGTTAATATTAAGTGACACGGCCGTTAGTTACCTGTCTACCTCGGTCCACAGTTAGTATAGAAGCGCTTGCATTGCCATAGAGACAGTACGTGCGCCAAGCGCAGATGTTGGATGTGCAGCTTCATTTATCGGGGTAGACAGCGTCTGGATCTTACGCCCAAGTCTTGCAAAAATAAGTCACGGATTTAAACTTAAAAGAGACCCAAAACATGCCCCAGACTTCTCACACGGCATCAGCGTTTTGATTACCGTCTACTCTTTTGACTATAAGACGCACTTTTTAGCAAGATTTTTTCGGTCTTATAGTCGAGGTCAGAGGATCCAGCACTGCCCGACCCTCCTGACCGGCTGTAAGGAGATCGGGTGATGCCCGATGATAGGGCGCACCGATACCCAGAGAGAAGCCTTGTACTGTTCTCTCCTCTTCTTACCTCACCCATACTGCCGAGAATGGGGACATGCTGGCTGGGACAGGTAAGAAGAAGAGGGGAAGGGTTCTGTGGTGTTATGCGGTGTGCTCATGTGATTAGTAAGCTGTGTGGTCTTCATGTGTTAGTAAAGCTGTGGTGTTGGTAACTGTAGATACAGAGCTGTGTGTGTAACGTAAGGATGAGCAAGCTGTGGTGTAACTATAGGATGGAGCAGAGCGCGTGTGTTGTGTAACTGTATGGATGAACAGGGCTGTGTGTGTAAATGTATGGATGGAGCAGAGCTGTGTGTGCTGTGCTTGTGCGACACACAGGGATATTTATTGGTGTAAATATATTTTTCCTTTTTTGGAAGCCTAAATCTAGGGTGGTGTCCTAGTAAGAGAGAGTCTTATAGTCCGAAAATACGGTACATTATTCCATTAGTCTTCCATTAGTAATGTGGGCTGCCAAGAGTCTGGTAAAGGCTGGAAAATCTCCAGCTTTGGGCTACATGCACACGATGTAGCCCGCCGTACCGTATACGTCGGCGCCAGGGGAGAGGAGTGGGGAGAGCACTGCTCCCCGCCCCTCTTCATAGGAATGCAAAGTGCACGGCGCCGGCTTCGGAATGGTAAGGTGCCGTGAGGCATGTGAAGTGTAGGGGGGCCTATATACGCGGTCGTCTTATAGTCTCCCATAGGTTCGTGTGAATGTAGCCTTAGAAAGCATCAGGTTGGGTTTGTTATCTACGAAACCAGAGATTCAGGCAGTCAAAGACACATTGGGAATTTGAGCGGGGGGATAAAGTAGTTCCCTACTATGTTTAAACTGCTGTATCTCTGGGTCTGTAGATACAGAACCATAACCCGATATCATCAGAAGAAAGATGAATCTTTAGATGAAACCACACTTTATATGTCTCATAAAGATAATGCATATACTTAAATGATCGCTCAGAACCACAACTAATAATTTTTAAACTTCTTCTTTATCAATAATGTTTTCACAACATTCACATGTAATAAATGAACATCACCGTCATCCACCTTCAGTATAGACACAGTCCATATATAAGAGATCAGTCCACACCGATCCTTGTGGCTCACCAAAACACTGACACAAGATTCGATGTGGACTGATTCTATATATACTTGTGCTATACTGAGGGATTGACTGGTGATGTCATTATTACGTTTCTTATAAATGAATGTCTGGAAAACGTTATTGATAAAAGCTAAAAAACGTTTTTAGTGTGGGCTGAACAATCATAAGTATATGCCTTGGTGGTTGTGGTGATTGAGGGTGTACATTTGTACAGACCATGTTGCACACTAACATTACATGAGCGGATATGTAGTTATGTCTCAAATATAGTGTTCTTAATCTAGATCTTAACTAGGAAAATCAGAGAGATGGAGATTTCTGGGACATAAGGCCAAAATTTGTGTCATAAACGTTCCCTGTTTGATAAAAGTGTGGTGCCAGCTCCAGCACCACGCCCTCCACTGAGTCACATCCCGCATGTAGTACTTATTAGTCTGGATCACCTCACTAAACAGAACCCTATGGAGTCAAAACAGACATGTATCATCTCATATCTATTACGGCACATAATACACAGTGTCTGAACAGGAGCTTAGTCCCACTGAGAATAGGTCCAAATATAGTATCCAAATGACCATTGGAGGAACTAGAAGCTGATGGGCCCCAGTGCAAAGTTGAATATAATGTATGGTGTATAGATAGTTTCCTCATATGGGAAGTGACATCCTATGGGCCCCTAAGCCTCTTGGGGTCCGGTTATGCGACCGCACCCTCTGCAACCCCTCAAGTTACGCCCCTGCGAATGACCTATGGTAATAAAACACTATTATGGAAATCCTATTAACCAACTTGTTCACAGTGGAGAGTATAATAATAAAAATATCTGGGCCTATCAGAAACACTAGAACACACATAGGGGCGAGGATCTCATCATCACAAGTAGTGAAAGTAAATTTGAGGTGTTCACGACAGTAACACGGAGGTCACAAAGAATCCGGTCCGGATTATTATACATTTCCAGTAGTAATGTGACCTCATTCGCTTCCAATACTTGTGTCGGAGCCAGTTTGCAGTAATGCCAGACAGGCGGATCACCATGTTTGGAGGTCTTTCCGCATATAGAACGGATGTTGGGTGTATATGTAATTCTGGCCGTCTCTTACTGTCCCTTAGGAAAAGAAACAAAGAGGAATTTCCAGGAACAAACAATACTAAGCCCAGATAAATAACACTGACCCAAGGAGGAATAATATATAGCAACCCCTCACTAAGAACGTGAAAAAAGAGGGAACAGTATCAATGACAAAACCACTGCTAAGAAAAGCTTCAAATCATTGAAGGGGGTCACTGGGTCCTAGGTTTTTGGAGATGAAGATCCAATAAACTATGAGACATTTAAGTCATTCTCTGTGGCTATGTAATATATATATACACATATACACCCACAATGGTCATTCCACTCCCTAGTTATTACCTGTAGACTCCTGTGGAATGAAGCTTGGCAGCATTGGCAAAGAATCCAGCCACTATACAACGCAAAATAGGATCCGTACTCTAGAGGGCAAAGAAATTTATCATAAGGGTTGTCCCAAAACAACAACTTAAAGGGAACTGTCGCTAAACTAACCCAACATGTCTAAAAATATTTGAAAACTGCCTATACAGCAGTACAAACATCCTATATTGTGTCCCCCCATGCCTGTAAAGTTCCCCAGTGCCTGAGAAAGTTTACTCGCACATCTATGCAAAAGACCCCATGCAAATCACTGCTGTATAATGGCAGTTCAAAAATATGTTTAGTTAGTGTGAGCGCTTTAACTGCCACGTCGCTTTTAGGGGCCATGAGCTGCAGTTCACCCCCCGTATTAGGACCTCCTTTATTTTTCTGTCACTAAAAACTATAATAATGGAAGTTTTAAACATGACTTGAATGGACTTTTAATGGTTTCCTTAGTGTCTGTTTTCGCCACTCGTGATTTGAGTGAAAGTCCTGGATGGGACTGTAGTGCTAGACTTTGCGTCTGAATCACGGACACTAACAGATCCATGACTTCTTGATTGGAGGATGCATGTGGTGAACTAGTGCATGAGTCATTCTACAAATTACAAGCACAGTAACCCGTACCCGTTAAAAGTGGCATTAGTTGACATGCCTTACATTCATGTCTCGGGAACTGAAGGAACACTGATCAGCTGCCCAAGTGACCATACCAGTCTGAATGGAGTGGCAGAGAGCTGAACAGATAACAAAGGTGAATTGCCATACATTGTAAGGACATGTCAGGAGGATCTCGATGTGTCCTCACAACATATGAAGTAAGTATCCCACTGTAACCTACACAGTGGGATACATCGCACAGGGATCCCCTTTCCCATACACAGGGGTGAGGGTGTACATCCGCAGCAGTCGGGTGATTGGTAGCTGCAGATGAACGGGGTGTGCCCAGTGGTTCACTGTCCTAAAATAGGACAGTGATTCACGCGGGTCCATCCTCCTGCAGAGCGACATAGGCGAGGCTGACGGGAGAAGATGCAATACGTTATCGATTCCTCCATAGCCGTCCATTGCCTCGCTAAGCGCATACATCACTAAGGCGGAGGCGCAGTATGAAAAGACGTAGCTTGCTGTGTTTTTCCATCCTGCATTTTTGGACAGACAAACGTATAGTGCCAGACAGAAGAAGCAACTATGATTCTGTCTGCGCACTATTGTCAATATATATACACTAGTGGATACATCAGTGCTTCCAGAAGTATAGACTTAGCATATAATAAAAAAACGTGGGTGTGAACTCAGCTTTTGTGATCAGTGACGGGTTTCACAAATCCATTCACGTTACCTGCTCACAACTTCAGTGAGATCTCCCCTGTCCCAGAGACATCTCCCTGGTCCCAGAGACATCCCCTGGTCCCAGAGACATTCTCCCCTGGTCCCAGAAAATCTCCCCTGGCCCGAGACATTCCCCGGTCCCAGAGACATCTCCCCATGGTCACAGAGACATTTACTTCCCTAGCCCAGAGAGATCTCCCCCTCGTCTCAGAGAGATCTCCCTACTTCCTCTGAGCATCCCTTCTAGAGATCTCCCCTTCTAGAGACTCTACCGTCAATAGAGATCTCCCCTTCACTAGAGATCTCCCCTTCACTAGAGATCTCCCCTTCACTAGGATCTCCCCTTCACTAGAGATTATACCTTCACTAGAGATCTCCCCTTCACTAGAGATCTCCCCTTCACTAGAGATCTCCCCTTCACTAGAGATCTCCCCTTCACTAGAGATCTCCCTTCATAGAGAATCTCCCTTCACTAGAGACTCCCCTTCACTAGAATCTATATCACTAGAGATCTCCCCTTCACTAGAGATCTCCCCTTCACTAGAGATCTCCCCTTCACTAGAGATCTCCCCTTCACTAGAGATCTTACTATCACTAGAGATCTCACCTTCACTAGAGATCTTACCTTCACTAGAGATCTTACCTTCACTAGAGATCTTACCTTCACTAGGATCTACCTCATGGAGATTACCATCACTAGAGATCTCACACATCACTGAGATCTTACCATCACTAGAGATCTCCCATCACTAGAGATCTTACCATCACTAGAGATCTCCCCATCAGAGATCTCCCCTTCATAGAGATCTCCCCATCACGCGATCTCCCCATCACTAGAGATCTTACCCATCACTAGAGATCTCCCCATCAACTAGAGATCTACCATCACTAGAGATCTCCCCATCACTAGGATCTACCATCACTAGAGATCGTACCATCACTAGAGATCTCTCCAACATCACTAGAGATCTTAACTGACTCACTAGAGATCTCCCATCACTAGAGATCTCAACATCACTAGAGATCTCCCATCAAGAGATCTCCACACAGAGATCTCCCTCACTAGAGACTTACCATCACTAGAGCTACCATCACTAGAGATCTCCCCCATCACATAGAGATCCATCACTAGAGAATCTTACCATCACTAGAGAGTCTCTGTACCATCACTAGAGATTACCATCTAGAGATATCCCCACACTAGAGATCTCCACAGACCTTCACTAGAGATCTTGGGCACTTTGAACTTGCTAAGAAGTTTCTTCAGCTGTTCCCGCACGGTGACCGCCCTCATAAGCCCTTTGTAGTTGAGAAAGTGCTGCTGACACCACTGGGAGCTCTTATTAAACTGCATGTGATGAAATACAAAATCAATAAGTTTACACTCCCACATGATCAGGGGAAATAAAATATATACCACTGTATAACCACAAAGTGGAATAAATCATACATTGTTTAGTATAAAGGAGTAGACTTGATGTTTTCATTCAACTGTGATCCACACGACCCGGATCGGCTGTTCTAGTAATATGTCCGGGTCGCGGAAACATTAGGTTCATTCATCTCTAGTCATGAAGATATATAAAGTCACTCTCTCAGCCTCAGTTAGGAATTTGGAGCCCTATGGAGCTTATCACTCATGTATTGAATGTCAGAAACAAATATATACAGAGTTCTAAGTTCTAAGTGAAATAAGGGTTAACCCTCCAATACAAGGTGAGAAGAGAGCAAAGCTAATTCCATAGTAATGACATGTACATACACTGTGTCTGCAGGGTGAATTCTTTAATGTAGGAAAACCACTATCAATCATTAACTATAAAAATTTACGTCACACTTTAGAGCGACTCTAATCCATGGAAAGCTGCACAGTAATAAGGAGGCCGCTCTGTGCTATCCTGCCACACGTTTGCCCAGATGGTACTGCAGCGGGCCTGCGGATTGTGCATACTTTTAGGATTCCATAACTGGTGCCCAAACTGGTCCCATAAATGTACTATGGATGATAAATGAGGCAACTGACCAGTGCACGGAAGTGTTGCCATCTGTACAAACATGGAAAAATCATGCTGTGTGTGGTCAAGCAATATGCCAATCAAATGCCCTGTCATAAGATGAAACACATAGGGCAGCAGTGTGCCCTGGCCATGTCACTGACATAAGTGACCCTCATATCACTACCAGGTGTCACCCACTGTCACATGTGATGGCTACCAATCATCACTGCAGTGTGGGCAGTGTGTAGCTCCACAGCAAGACCAGGATGGAAGCATGGAAGCGCTCTCCATGAGATCACCATACTCTTGCAGAGGCCAGTCTAGCAGCCAGAATATTTGTACCAAAGGGCATATCCTAATCAAATCCTAATCTAACTGGGTGTGCAAACAAGAAACAATACAGCAAACTTTCATAAATATTTTCTATGTATAATATATATAGTGTATATAGTGTAGGTCCCCCCGACTTACAGACGACCCCTAGTTGCAAACGGACCTCTGGATGTTGGTAAATTACTCTCTTTTAGCCCCAGGCTACAATAATCAGCTATAACAGATATCACAGGTGCCTGTAATGAAGCTTTATTGATAATCCTGGTTCTTATGACAACCCAACATTTTTAAAATCCAATTGTCACAGAGACCAAAAAAAGTTCTGGCTGGGGTTACGATTATAAAATATACAGTTCAGACTTACATACAAATTCAACTTAAGAACAAACCTACAGAACATATCCTGTTCGTAACCCGGGGACTGCCTGTAAATATAGAGATGGCCAAGGTGGTCACACAGTGCTCGAGCGTATATATTAGGAGGCTCTGGCCTCTTGATATTCCCAGAGGACGGCTGTACTGTAGCTCCCACGCCAGACTCCTCTGCCACCAGGCATTTAATTGGCACAAGGGGGTAAATAGTATGCAGGAATTGTGACTATTCCAAGGCTTGCAGGCCAGAAAACTGGAGTAAAAGCACTGAGAATCCCCCCCCCCCAATATATTATGCAAAACAAAATCATCCCTTAGGCTGCATTTACATGAATGTATGTCTGCCGCGCCATAGCCGGGGGCATACGTCTGGCGCCATGGAGAGGAAGGGGGTTGACCCCCTCCCCTCTCCATAGAGATACATGGCGCTCGGCGCCATAACACGGGAGACATGTCCTATCTTTTCCCCGTGTACAGAGAGGTACGGTGCCACACGTGTGCAGCATCGTACCACTCCGTACCTTTCTGTGCCCCCATTGCCGGCCCATGGGAAACGTATATATGATCGTGTGAATGTAGCCTTACCTTGATAAAAGCTTCAAACACATTCAGCATGGTCAGGTGATCCCCCTCCTCCACCGCAAACTTCCGATGTTCTCTGGTCTGTGAACAGAAGACATGAAGAAGTTTAGGAAAGAAAAGAGTAGCTGCCCTCATTCTGCAGGATGATGTGCACTCACCGCTTGAGATTTCTGGTTTGGAGGAACGACAAACACATTCTGAATTTGCATCATTGCCGCAATGCTGAGAATCTCTGCAGAACATCCAAAATTACCTGAGGAAACAGGAGATCCATGGGGAGACTGGAATATTTGTTTCAGATGTAGTGTCCAATCTGTACAGATATAGCAGGACTGTAGGACTGACAGGAGGACACAAAGGAACAGATGCATGCATAAAGGTTATAACTTCTACTTCTAAACCAGAACAATTTGATGAACCCAAGTTATAGTGACATGGGTGCCTATTAGCTCTAAGGCTAAGTTCACACCTACATTCAGCAGGTTCTGTCCTCATTTCTGTTATTAATAGTTAGAAATATAGCGCTGCAGTCTGCGTCTTGCATAACCCCTTATATCTGCACCTGCTTTCCATGTTAATGACCAGGAGATTTTTACGATTTATATAGTCAATGCCTCCTACAAAAAAATTACTTATTTATTTTACGGGATGAAAAGCAGTTTTTAATAACAATTTTGGGTTTCATACGTCCTGCTGTAATACTTTTATAAACCCTTTGTGTGCAGTATATTTAAAAAAACGCAAGTCTAACATGTTTTTTCTAATAAAGATTTTCTGCTTTTATTGTGGAACCTAAATAACGTAAAAACGTATTTTTCTGGGTCAATACAGACAAAGCAATACCAAATGTATGTACCATAACTTTTTAATGTGCCTGTGAGAGGGCCTATTTTTTGCAGAAAGACCTGTAGTTTGTATTTGTAAATACTTGAAGTTTAAAAAGTTTTTTGATCGCATTTAAAATAATTTTCCCTCCATTTTTTTGAAGCTTCTTAGTCATACGGAATGAATACTATTATAGATAGATTATAGATCACTTGATCTCTTGTATAATGCACTGCACTTGCGTAGTAAAATGCATTGTCCGGTCAGTTATTGACTTTCTATTAGACCATACCTCATAGAAAGATACTCACAGAAAGATACTACAGGAAGCCCAGGGGTTCCCTCAGAAGGCCCCCAGCTGCCTGCGACATTATTGGCACCCTAGGATCTATGCTGCAGGGTGAAAATGATTGATAGAAGGAGATCACTCCCTCTGCAACTGCTTAGACACAGTGATCCATGTTTGACCAGTGTCTAAGGGGTTAAAAACTCAGGATCAGAGCTTTTCCCACCCGAGGTGTTAGTGCTAGGGCTGGGCTATGTTAACACAACCCAGTGCTGACACCAGGTCCTACAATCTTCTTCTGATGCAGCGCCGTAGAAAGTTGTCACATCAGAAAAAGTGCCCCTAATGACCACCCGGATACTGCAGTCATTAAGGTCATAATGAAAGGTAACTGACTGTCTATTAAAGTCTATGGAGAACGTCCATTAACTTTCCATTTTTAGTTTCCGTTACACTTCCTAAAACAGAAAGCCTAATAGACACCCTATAGGCAGTGGGCCAGGCAGAACTAGGCAATTATGACATTGATATTCTGGTCCCTAAAACTTACCAGACTCCAGCAGCATCTTGGCAAACATTGGGTTAAGAGGAAACTCTGCCATTCTTACACCAAGGGGCTCGGTCAAACGACAATGTTTATCCAGGCCTGCAAAAAGGGGGAAAAAATGTTGTGATGTCAAGATATCACTGCTAATAACCAAATGTACAATGCTGTTAGCGTGTCTAGATGGGTAACTCCAATTCTTTGGTATGATCAGGGCCACCAAGGGGAGGCTGTATATGTCCGAGGGTGCTGGAGTTCAAACTTCACAAAGACAATCTACATGTCTGCATAATCCCAGGCCCTTTGATACTACGGACTGTGGAGAGAAGCAGATGACAGTGTCTCATGATAAATTTGGGTACCAGTGACCACCCCTCAGACACTTATCACCCCTCTTTCATGTATAGATATTCCAGGCAGATACAATTATTTTGCTCTCTTTCCGTTACTTACCTACAGCTAGTGCTAGTATTAAAACACAACTATATATAAAACTTGTAAGACGTTTGTGACAAATCTTAGAGACAGTTAGAGATAACTACATGACAGACAGGACCATCCTCACCTCCTAGTGCATACAGCAGCTCCAAGGCCTGAACCATAGACTGTGCTGGTGGCGGCTGGGGAAAGGAGAAGAGAGGACGTCATTAAATCACAGGAAAGTGTTATACATGTTTTTAAAACCTGGGACAACCCCTTTAATAAGGTTGGTTCATTCCAAGCTGTCCCATACAGCTTGGATCAACCATAACTATCCTGAAAGTAGACCCCGATATTCCCCCGACAATTGCTTAAGTCACCTTAATTCCCAAATTACAGCGTAAAACTGCAAAAAGAAATATCAACACGAAACGTTACCACAATACTTTCAATTGATAAATCAGTTTTCATTAGATGTACAATCTCATCATGTCGGTTATCTCAACTACATAACAACAGTGATTTTTAGCTTGTGACAGGTTCCAATAACCTCTGCTATGAGGAATTAAAAATACCTTTGTGAGCACTCTGAATCATTTTAGTAGTTTACAAAACTAAATTTCACATTACCTGGCTCCCTGCCAGCAGCATGTGGTGAGTCCCAGTGGGAAGGGGGAGCAGTTGACACCTGTGTCTTCTCGATACATTCATCCTTTACTTTACTCCATCCCCCAGGATGAATGTGGAGGATAGGAGTCCGAGGCACAGGATTCTGCAGCTCCCCCCTATATGGGCTCACTACACACTGCTGGCAGGGAGCCAGGTAATGTGAAATAAAGTGTTGGCAGTAATCAGAATGATGATATTTTTAAAATCAGCATAGCACAGGCTATTGGAATCTGTCATCCTGGTTAGCTTTAAAGAGGACCTGTCACCACAAATAATGCCCCCCCATTCTAATATATCTGCCTAATCCCCTCCCCAGCCCCTCTCTATTGACGTCGAGTTTATTGATCCGTGTAATTCCAAAGTTTATTAAATGTACCTCCACGCTTTGACCTCCCACAAAATAAAAGGTCGGTTCGACGGACCTCTGTTCCAGCGGTCGGGGATATTCATAAGGGGGCCGTGCCGGCACTACCCTCTATCTATGCTTTGCCACTTCCCCTGCTTCCAGTTCTCGCTTTCGCGCATGTGCCCGTTCATGTGCAAGTCCCCATGAGAGGCGATAGCATGAAGCCGGCAGTGCTTGCGCAGTAGATGCCGGCGATGCTGCCAGCTTCAATGAAAGCAGACGTCAGTGGGGCAGCGCATGCGCAGTTAATCCCGGCGAGCGCTGGATGTCATCATCGCCGGCATCTGGTGCACAAGGGCCAAAATTGGAGCCCGGGGAGTGGTGGCCTGTGAAGAAAGAGGAGTGCCTGGATAGGACCCTAAGAATAAGCCGGACCGCTGGTCCATCGATCAGACCTATAAGTATGTTATATTAGTGAAGTTTGATTAAAGCCAGAGTTATGAAATGGACAGCTTTAGAAAGGGGCTGTGGAGTAGATTCAGTAGATATGTTTGGATGAAATCACGAATTCATTGTGACAGGTCCTCTTTAAAGCCAGCTTAGATTCCGTTTAAGGCAGCTGCACATATGAAGGTTGGTCCCAAAAAACCCTACTTACTGACAAGAAGTGGAAGCGCAGGACATTGTCTATCCCGAGGGCTTTCAGTTGTAGGATCACAGGTGACAGGTTACTCCTCTGCATCTCAGGGACTGTGGAAGGGGGAAGCTTTTGGAAATCCTCCTCTGGAAAAAAGACAAAAACAAAGAGACATCAGGAGTGTAAACCGCTGTAATGTTCATTTATTTTCTAAATAGTTCTTTGGGCAGCACAGATGACAAGATATGGTATGGTATCATGCCCAACAACTATATTGCATGGGTCCTATTGTAATTTACAGGATCTGGGGGTCAAAGTGAATCTCTCTATACCCCTTCTGGGTAGAAGGGTAACAGAGAATAATAAGAATAATAATAATATTTATTTATATAGGACCAACTTATTCCGTAGTGCTTTACAAATAATAGGGGACACAAAATAAAATAAGACATTCTAGAAAATAAACAGTCATATGGAACAATAGGAGTAACGGCCCTGCTCACAAGAGCTCACAGTCTATGAGAACCAGCTATGAGGAGCTGCGCGCCGAAGTTTTGGGGTAGGAGGAACAAAGAGGCTACAAGGGCATGGAGTACCCGCGCCGTTTAGCCTCAGCTCCGGCTACTCCACGCCCCAGGAGCCTCTATACAAAATTTACATATTAGGAGAATAAAAGTTATCAAAAAAGTGTGGAGATGTGAGGATTAGCCCTTAAAAGGGCTATCCTCACGACATTTATGTACCTGCCACCTGATCTTCCTTTATAGGTAGATTCGTGGTAGTAGATTCCCTTTAAATGTATCGAACATCACCTTTTATTAACATAACATGGACACGTCAGCCATGGAGTGGTGTCATAATTAGCATTTGCCCACTTAGACAATTAAGAAGCCCTGCAGATTATGACTATTGTATTAGTGTACATCATATTATATTAGCGCTCCTTTTTTCTCAGCATATTCCTGGACTTCCATTACAATAAACTTCCTGGGCTTAACAGTATGAAGCTGAGTCACAAAGAATACACCCTTGTAACAGGGTCCAAAGACAGTGCCATCATCGAGATCATGATGAGCCGACATCCACCTTTCATCTAAAGATGCAATGAGAGACATCATTTGGTCGGAGCAGATTTCTTCATACATTTTCACCTACACTAGAACTGCTAAAAGTCTATAATTGTCAGTTCTGTGGGTTAGCAGGGACTCTTTGGGGGACATGTATGATAGTTTCTTTCTTTGGTGTATAATTGAGAAATTTTTTGCACCTTATGTATGATCAGGTCCTTTTTCTCGTGATACATATTTAGTTTTTCCTATCCTGGCAGATGCAACTTTTGGCTTCTTTTTGAGACTTTTTGTTGCAAACGTCTCAAATCCACATGGGCACAAGCCACATGAGGGGGTTATAGGCAGGAGTAGAGACGAACTTAAATTTTGTATTCGAGGCTGTGTCCTGCATTTTTAAACACTCTAGCCCCAACCCAGGGAGATGATGACATATGAGGCTGTGGTCACACGTTGCGTTTTGAAACACATTGCAACAGCTGGGGAGAGGTGATTTGTTATTGTTAACATTTGCATTTACAAAAACGCTTAGTACACGTGATGTTAACGTCATGTTTACATTGCGTTTTGTAAACGCAAAAGATAACAGTAATGTAATTAGGTATATCACCTCTCCTCAGCTGTTGTGATATCTTTCAAAATGCAATGAAAAAGCCACATAGGTCCTCACCCTTAGAAGTAACCCAAAAATTTAAGAATGAAAAAAAAAAAAGCAGGTTACTGTGCAAAATTTTAAACACTTAAAGCATGTGAAATAATTCCATTAAAACAGGGTCCATGAAATAAATCCTTCCTTTGCACCTGTCCTGGATCAGGTGCAGATTTGTGCCTAAAAAGTCGCAAAAATAAGCAAAAAAAGTGATATATAAGTGAAAAGTCGCACGGAACATCTGGAAAATAAAGATACATAAGGCACAAGGTGCAGGACCAAGTGTACTGGAGAAACAACAGCAAAAGTCGCAGTGAAAAGTCGCAAAAACGACAAAAGTCGCTATGATATACTTACTACGAGTCCCGTCTTCTGCACTGTGGTCGACACGTGATTCAAGAGGACCCTAGTTTTTAGCCATGTATTGCACAGGGGTCTATATTATTGAAATACAATAATATCTGCTAGATTTATAGATAATCAAAATCCCTTGTTCTCCCCTGAAGTCCTTCAGTTAAACTTATATACACATTAATAAATGTTTTTCTGTAGCTTGCACCTGACGTGTATCGGAAAATCTGGACTAGATACATGTTGAACGTATACACAAGAGTGAACGCCTCTGGTACCTGTCACTCCACAGACACAGAGCAGAGCAGGGAAAGTCAGGAGCGCCAGGATGTTATTACTTGAATCATTCCTCAATTACGGCGGGAGAGACGGTTATTATATGAATGTTTGAAAATTCCCGCAGCGACACACCTAGGAGTGCGAGCAACGTGACACGGCATGTGCAGTGCAATCCCTGTATGATCCATAGACCATTGTATTCAGCTGCCCGAGGCTCCATGGGATGGGCTGAGAGGAACAGAAGCCAAACGTGGGGAAAAGATCCATACGTTCTCTGTGTAAGATGATGACACCATGAGCTGAAGCTGACAATGAGACTGTTCCCATGTCTGTAAAATGTAGACATCTGAAGATCACATTACAATATCAGAACACGATCAGTATAGAGATGAGCGGAACCACATAAAGCAGCACTACATCCACTTTTATCAGGTCTTTGGTAGGACAAACCCTATTGTGACAATCAGTATGCTGAAGAAGAAATGGAAATCTTAAGATATGTCAAATAATTTTCTGCGGATTATAGTTAGGACCTATGTCTGTTATGGGAATTTTTGCCCAAACTACAACATAAAGCCACTTATTTGATGTATAGTGCCCATTCGGGAATTTAAGAAATAACTTCTTCCTCCCTGCTCTGTCATAGTTTTCAATTGTATTGGCAGCCTAGGGACACCAACACAGTAGAAAGGAGGAGGACAAATTAGTGTTATCATTGTGGCTGCCAGGGTCCTCTGAGCTGGAAGAATCACGGGGCCTGTAGAAGGATCTCCAATGATAGTCCAGCCCTGTGCACACCTCCTTGCTCCTTCTGCAGTCCCAGGCAGCCAAGGATGTGTTCCTGGTCTTCATTAGGCTGCAGGAGGAGTCTTGAGTTCTGTCTGGATAACTCTGTGCTGGGGCAACAGTCTGTGTGCCCACAGAGAAGGCCCCGAGTGCCACCTGTGCCATAGGTTCCTCACCACTGAACTATGTTGTGTTATGGATAACGTGTGGCATACTAGACAGACTCAAGGCTGAAACACACAACCATGCTTTGTCTCCGAATGACAGGCCATGTAGTGGGCGGATTTCACGGACTTACCATGATGCCGGGAAGTGGACTCATAGTGATATATGATGCAAGGTGTCCCTTTTTCCCCCATTGGACAACAATGCCATACTAAAATCACAATTACAATAAAGCGCAGTTGTCCGGAGGTTTCACGAAAAACTCCTTGGATCATATCACTACTGTATGATGCTCCGAGTCCCATCCACGGCAAAGTCTGTGAAATCTGTCCACAGATCGAGCACAGTCATGTATTTTAGGTCTTATATAGATTACCTGTGTATAACCTATAGCATTGCCCAGATCGGTTCCTCCCGCTGCGTCCGGCTCTCTGATTGGCTGATGCTTGTGAAACAGGAACTATAACCAGGGATTCCACAGCGCGCTTGGGGTCGTATGCTCGCAGCTTAACAAATCCGCAGTCTATAACAAAGGCGATCCCATTTATAGTGATGGACGTCTCTGCAATGTTTGTGGCCACAACTACCTAAGAGAAGAGAAAATTATATAGAGGATTCCCACAGCATCTATCTCGAACCAGTAAACGGGCCAAGCTGGACAATTTGTAATCCCTCCGCATTTCTATGTAACCCACAAAGAGAGAAAATCGACTTCACTCTCGCCAACATTTCTACGTCTGACCTCAACTCCCATGGAGATCTCCCTGCCTGCCTTCCTCTGAAGACGGAGTCCAGAAGCTTCATACTCATGTCCACATGAGCTCCAGATTGTGTTTGGCAGTGCCATCCCACACAACGTCTTCCTTTAGGCACATGGTATATATAGGTATATATATGTATGTATAACACAAAGGCCTTTTATTTTTTTAAGTTGTAAAAATGACGGAGAGAAGATGACGAGGTGACGAGGGGAGCACCGGCGCCGGTTTTGCAGTTGCCACAATCTTATTTTTTTATCAAGCACATTCACTGATCATGGGGTGAAGCTCCTGATGTAAAGTCTTATGTCTAGAAGATGCCCCTGGCGTCTTAACTCCTTAATGACCGGAGCATCACGGCCCATGTGATAGCGAGGTTTGTAGCTCTGGATAGATCATGCATTAGATGCTACATGCCAATTTTTGTGCCTAGATTGAAAAGGGGAGGGGTTTTAAAAAGGGGAACCCGTATGTATTAAAGGAAATTTATCATCAAAATAAGGCAGGATAATCCAAGGATACTTATTCATAGATCCAGGCACTGTGACTGTGTAATCTTCTTATACTTCTTATCCGTGGCCTCCTTCCTTCTAAAATCATTAACATAATTATAAAAGTTGAAGAGCTCTGCCGGGTGTTACTAGAGCCCCTCCTGGCTGCTGCTTTACAGGCTACCTCCTCCGCTCTGCTCCCTCAGCACTTCCCCCTCCCTCTGCCTGGTGTAGTGTAACAGACTGTGAAGTTACATCACTGAAGGGGTCTGTTAACACCCCCCATAATTATAAAAGTTGATTTTAGAAGGAAGGAAGCCAAGGATAACACATATAAGAAGATGACCACAGTCACACTGCCTGGATCTATGAGTAAGCGCCCCCCTTTGTCATGACAGTGTCATTATGCCTGATCAGAGCAGACACTTTATTGTCAATGTCAATATTTGTCGTGTTGTCCACCTATTCACATATGTTCAGGAGGAATAACTGAGCTGCATTTTTCAATTCATTGCCTTTTTAATAAGTGAGTCTCAATCTGTAACAGTGTAATAACTCTTGTTATCAGTGATAGTAATTTTTGCGTCCTGACAATTTTCATCTCCCCCACCACTGGTGCTATGCAAGAATTATAACAAAGCAAAATGGCCTGCTTACTGCTCGGCTCTGGTCATTAAGGGGTTAAGGACCCTTCGGTATGTATGCGTGGTCACTTACCCCCTCACTCCACAGGTCACACAGAAGTGATATTGTACGTCTCTGTATGTGTCCTTGATCCGCCACAGCCTTTTGCCTGTAAATATCTGTACATCATCACAATAAACCAGAAGGTACCTCAGCCTGCGGCCCGATCACTGACAGCGCTCAGAGCATAGGGGGGTCTGCACACACCACCCTGTGCAAAATCGTAGCATTTTGTCTCCACTGGTTTCAGTGGGTTTAAATCTTAACCGGTTAAATTGCAAATCAAAATCTTCAGTGTAATGACAAATTTTAGCCATTAGGTGGCACAATAACACCACATCATGATCACACCTTGGCCTCTAAGGATCCAAACTCGTAATTCTGTGTCTTCTGTATCACCTCGCATCCTCTGTATTTAATAGCACTAATTGAGAAGAAAGTAAGTTTAGTCTGGTATGAATTATCCACCTATTGTTATCCATGCACACAGCCATCATGACTCGGGTGGCCCCTCCTACCCAAGGGCGACAGCAATCCGTAAGTCTCTCTGAGACTCCCAGGCTAGTCTTTTCATGGGACACTTAAAGACTTTTTGTTTGTATTATAAAAAGTTATACAACTTTCCAATATACTTTCTGTCTCAATTCCTTGCAGTTTTCTAGATCGCTGCTTGCTGTAATACTATAGAAAGCTTCTATGTTACTTCCAGTGGACGGAAATCTGACCATGGTCACACAGGTGCACGGCTCGTTATAACTCACAGCTCTGATTACTCTCTGTGATACTAATGAGCCGTGCACCTGTGTGATCAGGGATAGATTTCTGTCCACTAGAAGTAAACAATGACGTTTCCTACAGCAGGACAGCAAGCAGAGATCTAGAAAACTGTGATGAATTGATACAGAAAGTATATTGGAAAATTTTATAACTCTTTAAAATTCAAACAATAACATTAATTTACTGCAATAGGAACAACACCCCTTAGAAGAGAGGGAAATACCCCATATACTGAAATACAGTTTTATTGCAGTATATGGTAGGAGCAATAAAATAACCTAAAAGTTTATATAACCTCCAATTCCTTAGATCCGCAATATATTGGAACAAACGTAATCAAAAACACGTTTGGTATCGCTACATCCCAAGATAGAAAAAACGATTATTCCCGGTGATGAACCCTGAAAGATAAATGGTGTCCAAACGTCCGAATCTACATTTTTCACCATCAAAAGTTTGTACAGTTCCACAGAACTTTAGCAATAAAAACTTTAGCTCATCCCTCAAGAAAAAAATGACACCATACACCGCTCTGTACACAAAAGTGTGACACGTTATCTAAGGATTTTTTGAAACAAAAGATTTGCAAAAAAATGTTTTTTTTTTTTAAATGATAAATTTGGTATCATCTGTGATCAAAGCGACCCAAAGAAAAAAGGGAAGATTTAGGATAAAACAAGCCCCCATATGTTTTTTTTTTTTTTTGTAAATGATGGAGGGGAGCAAAAAAATGAATCCCAGAAATGATAAAATGCGGGAAGGGGGTAAAGAATTAAAATGTCATTAAAAATCTCACATGAATTGGTAAAATAACAATGTTAATAGAAAAAGATGTATAATATCCTTATCAGAGGAAAGTCATTCCTTACCATTTATTTGGCTCTTTTCATGTTCCCATCCCAGGTGATATTTAGGTTGGCTGTCGCAATGTTCAGGGTGCCCCATCTCCACTGAAGTAACTCTCATAATATGGGCAGTGATATCACTGGGGATATCCCTGAGTGTACACTCACCGGAGGCTGGGGATGGATGCAATACACAACAAATGTTGTATACATCCTCTATGGGCCTCCTCTGAGTGTATACAAAAGAAGTGATGTGTATGTACCCTTAGTGTTACACCTCCAAGCCTTACAATCTGTTGTCACTATGTTGTACAGAAATGCCCTGTGAGTTAAAAAAAAATACATATTTCTGGCACTCCACTCTCCATCAGATAAGCGGGGAGGGGGTGGGGGTTATATTGTGAGAAGTATGGGACAGCACTAGGTGAACAAGTAATTTAGGCAGGAATTTCTGTGCTGCTGAGGGTACACAACTGCCTCATTAGCATATGGATTTAAATGGGAATATCTTGTAAATGGAAATCGCTCTGCATTCCCACGTGGGCTATTCCCACGAAGACATGTTTCTTAAATATACTCAGGATAACAAAATAACACATTCTCTAATTCACTGTTATTAACAAAATGCAGCATTTCACAGATATACTTCCAACCTGTCTCTATCAGTCCTGGTGTACACAATTTCAGTTGCCCCTAGACACGACCCTGTTACTTCTGACTTAGAGTCTGGTGGCCGCCATCTTGGATTCCCATGTGAGTCTCTCTCTGCCTGTAGCCCCGCCCCCCTACAGCCTAGCACTAAGCTTACAGACACTAACTGATTCACTTCCTGCCAGCACTACATCGTGTGCAGAGAGAAGCTGCAAACTACAAGCAGATAAGTGATCAAGGGGAAGGGGGAGGCAAGAACATATCTGTGAGAACACAGATGTAATCTATGAGAACAAAAATGTAGGAGAGCTGACATTGTAAGGACTATCAGCCTGTCTGTCATATCTCTATGTAATAGGTATCTCAGGCATCTCCTTATCTCTGATCTGTCTCATATCTCTATGTGTCAGTGTGTTAGTACAATGTCTGCCTACAGAACTAGATGGATCATGAAGTGTCTGCTTATGCTTTCTAAGCATAAATCATTGGTTTCCACAATTTCCCAAATTACTCCTTCAATATTATATTCACCAGAGTTTGGGGGGGTGCTGGATGTTTTTTCTTGGCAGGGATCTGCCAATGCCAGACCTTATGTCATTGGTCCTATATTAATTGGTCACTTTTAGAAATTAGGAAATTATAATGAGATAAGAAGACATCACTTCTCCTAGTGATGGGTAACATCATGGATCTACTGGACTGAACCACATAAATGGAGAACCTCATCTTGGCTAATGGGTGGTCCTGCTTAGAAGGGGTCACCATGTGTGGACTTTGATTCTATGGGCACATTTACTTACCCTGTCCTGTGGGGTTCACCAAAAGTGCATTGTCCGACGATAATGCACTGATCCGCGATTCACTAAGATCGTGCGCCCGATATCCTGCATGTGTCGCTTCCCCGCTCAGGTCCACTGGAGTTCACCTTCTTCTTCCTGGTGCATGTAAGTGCATTGTCTTGCAACACAATTTGAAAGTTAAATCCTGCGCTCAGTCCGAATCAGTCGGATCGTCCGACGGCATGCCCCCTGATTTCTGGCGCATGAAAGCAGCGCAGCTGCGCCAAAATCCGCTTGTGTGCAACACAATCCCAGTGCAAACGCCTGTAATTACCTGTCAAAGCTGCGCAAATTCCGAAAACAGTGAACAATCTGACGAAAGTGCGATCCGCGACCCTTAGTAAATAAGCCCCTATGTTCTTTTCATCCATTTTCTGCATCTACAGAGGAGACAGTTGTGTCGCATTTTCCCCTTGCGAATATAAAACCTTTCTTCTACGATGAATTTAATGTTGGATTTTTTTTTCTATTCCACTCGAAACCATTTGTTCTCGAGTAAATTTAAAGATAATATTTAATGATTGGCCCGTAATTTAGGTCTTCCCATTGTATCTGGCTTTAATGTCCAATTCTTTCCCTACAGATGTGGAGATTTACTGGCGCGGTTAACAATAAAACACTAGATTATCAGGGGACAATAAGTAGCGGTTAAAAGACTGTTTTGGAACAGGAGATAAACGCTGATCCATGTGGCCGTTTATCAGGAGGAACAGAGAGGCACTTAAAGCAAGAGATATAGGGGACCCCAGCGCTGTATCGATCTTACACCGAGCTCTTCAAGGCCAAAACTACTTATAAAGGAGGAGAGAAGGGGCCATGTGCTGAATTATCACTACAGCTATCCGGAGCCGGCGGGGAGGGGGGCATGGCTGTAGGGTGGCATTTCATTCTTATTGTGGTTACCTTTTTTTCTTTGCATTAATAATTTACTACTTAGAAGCTAATTGTATATGATATATGAAGCTATAGTGTGTGAATAGAGGGTTAGGGCACTGATGGCATACTACTATCCGGTGCAGAGATTGCAGTGTAACCACATGTCTGTGGGGCAAATGCCCATCTGTAGCAGTAGGAGGCCGAATCACCAACAGGGGAATGCAGAGTAGTCCTTTTTCCAATGTAAGACTAAAATTAATTATATTGAGAGGCCCTGGTACAAATTTTGTAATTGGCTCAATTGTACAGTTGTGGCATTCTGAGAGCCCTGGTGCTGATTATAGTCCCCCATGGAAAAGCGGTAATGCTATGGCCACAGTAAGGACACTGACACCATTTTTTTTTTTAAATTTTACCCATTTACTGAAACATATTCACGTTATAGTTATATAATGGACGTGGACGTAACTTCCAGACTTTCAGCTTTCATTTGAGGGTATCTACATTAAAATTGCATAAAGGGTTTAAGAGTTAATTGACTCTTGGGCGGTTTCATGGGGCGGTGCGGGCAATATGTTCATTATGTAATGGTCAATATAGAAGATAAAAGTCCTGGAGTTGAGGTGCGGTGCTTGCATTTGGATGATTTTGCTGTGAAGAAAACATGGTCAAAGGAGCTTCCCATGCAGGTGAAACAAAACAACCTTAAGCTGCTAAAACAAAAAAAAAAAAAAGCATCCAAAATTTGCTACAATATTAGGAGAGGCGAAATTTATGGTTTGGTACATCCCAAGGAAGAAAGCTCTGGTGAACTCATCAATGCAAAAAGACCTGGACGCCCACAGAACAGCGGGGGATGATGGCAGAATAATTTCCAATTTAAGCCCCTTTCACACAGACGTTCTGGGGATGTATGTAGCCAGATATGCGTCACCATTTACTGTCCCTGGCCGTGGTGAGTGCACACGTGTCACCATATCACATTGTGGCTTGGAAATAGATAGAGCAGCTTTACCTGTACGTGTGGATGGGCACCATGCCTCGCTACTGAGAGGGAACTCTACTTGGGCACAGCACTTGTTCTTCTGAAAAATGATGTCTATGTCCAATTACTTATGGACCTATCAGATTTGGGAATCACAGGCTCTCATGCTATACCTTTTCTTAATGGCCTTTTGTTACTATCTTTCTTTTCAGAAGCTACTACACCTCCAAATGGTATCACCCACAGGCACCCTTCCCCTATCTGGACTCCCTGTGCCTCTGGTCATTATGATATTTGATAACATTTTTATACAGAAATAATTTTGCCAAAATTCAGATGATTTTTATGTTTTTATTTGTACAAAAAGATAGAGAAGAGGAGATCAGGTAGAAACCTCTCCTCAGGCCTTTGCTTGCACTGGATTGTGGCTTTTGATATTCCAGTTCCCGGTAATCTAGATTACACATAATGGAGAGGTGAAGAACAGATTCTTGTCCAGGCGTGGTTAACCTCAGATTCATTCTCTAACACCATGTTTCTCCATAAGGACATGGCTGGATGTTGAAAGAGCTGCTGCTTCCTTCTACCTGTCCATGGTTGGACGATGAAATTGCAGAGTAGCCGCTTTCTGTGGTCTGTGGACCTGTCTGTCCATGGCCAGTAGATGAGGAAGGGGATTAACCCACTACTTGTGTCTGTCATGGCCAGGGTAAGGAAGAGAATAACTCACTCCTTGGTTCTTTACACTGCCGTCACAAGAAGAAGCAACCTCTACTTTCTATCGGTTCATGGATGGTAGGAAAGGGGAGTATCCTATTCCTTGTATCTGTCATGCCCGTTTTAGGGTGGTAGAACCTCTACCTTCTGTGGGTCCATGACCATTAGAAGAAGGAGCATCAGCTTCCTTCTGTGGGACGACACAGAAAAGTGGGATAAAATTTAGTGGGGTATTATATGTGAGTGTGCTGTAGGAAGGATGGTTATGTACTGATGGAAATACTTGAGAAAATAGGACATGCTCTATATATTTTTTCCAATCGCAAAAACGGTATGGTGCACAATATGGCCATTCAATGTAAGTCTGTATTGCCCATTGAAATGTTCATGTAAATGCAGCCTTAGGCCCCATTGACACTGCCGTTGTGGGGGCAGTGTAGCCATAGACAGCTATAGGTACCCGGTGACAGTAAACAGGGAAAATATAGCACCTATCCTATCTTTACCTGTTTGTACTGCCGTGCACTGTGTGAGTCCTCGCCTCTCACACATTGGGGGCTGGTGTAATGTGAGTCCTCGCCTCTCACACATTGGGGGCTGGTGTAATGTGAGTCCCTGACCTCTCACACATCGGGGGCTGCTGTAATGTGAGTCTCCGCCTTTCACACATCAGAGGCTGGTGTAATTTAAGTCCCCGCCTCTCACACAATGGGGGCTGGTGTAATGTGAGTCCCCGCCTCTCACACAATGGGGGCTGGTACAATGTGAGTCCCTCCTCTCACACATTGGGGGCTGGTGTAATGTGAGTCCCCGCCTCTCACACATCGGGGGCTGGTGTAATGTGAGTCCCCACCTCTCACACATCGGGGGCAGGTGTAATGTGAGTTCCGCCTCTCACACATCGGGGGCTGGTGTAATGTGAGTCCCCACCTCTCACACATCAGGGGCTGGTGTAATGTGAGTCCCTGCCTCTCACACAATGGGGGCTGGTGTAATGTGAGTCCCCGCCTCTCACACATCGGGGGCTGGTGTAATGTGAGTCCCCGCCTGTCACAAATCGGGGCTGGTGTAATGTTAGTCCCCACCTCTCACACATTCCGGAAAGGTGTAATGTGAGTCCCTGCCTCTCACACATCGGGGACTGGTGTAATGTGAGTCCCCACCTCTCACACATTGGGGGCTGGTGTAATGTGAGTCCCCGCCTCTCACACATTGGGAGCTGGTGTAATGTGAGTCCCTTCCTCTCACACATTTGGGGCTGGTGTAATGTGAGTCCCCACGTCTCACACATCGGGGGCTGGTGTAATGTGAGCCCCCACCTCTCACACATCGGGGGCTGGTGTAATGTGAGTTCCACCTTTCACACATCGGGGGCTGGTGTAATGTGAGTCCCCGCCTCTCATACATCGGGGGCTGGTGTAATGTGAGTCCCCTCCTCTCACACATCGGGTAACTTAACGGAAGGGCACCAGTGCAAATTCTGGTCTTTTTTTATGTGCCAGCCCCCGACGTGAGTCTGTCTTCATAATGGGAATGACGGCACCTTATTAGGCCCCCTAACCTCTTGGGCCCAGTTGCCGACCCACTGTCTGCACCCCTCAAGTTAAGCCCATAGTACATTTCCTAAGGCTTATTTACTGTATACTGAATTGTGAATTCACTGGTGGAGCTTTATTTAAAAGGGGTTGTCCAGACATTGAAAAACATGGTGGTATGGCAACTAAACTCCGTTCATCTATATAAAGCAGAACTGTTATACCGGGACAAACCATGGTCAGGTGTGGCGCTGCTTTTTGGATGTGTTTTTACCTCTACTTTAAGGATTCCTGTGACTCCTATTTCCATGTGCAACATCCCCCACCGGGGCCTAGCCTTTTCTTGGGGCCTGGAGGCAGCTGGGGCCCAGAATACCGGAGTGGCTGGCGGTTGCGGCCTAGGCACGCTAGTGTCACAGTGCTTGTATGAGACCGGCGGCTGTCCTACAGCCTGGCATGTCTCATCAGGTGGGGGTGCAAGAAATTAGATGAGGGAGAGGCTGTGGGTACTGGCTTCGCCCTGGGGCAGCCCTTAGAGTTTTTTTTTTTTTATGGCCCTGGTAGATGGATGGGACCCTTGATGGTGATGCCAGCCATCGCGAGACCAGAGGAGGCAACATTTGTGCATAAAATAACTACAGTTCTTTAAACGAACAACAGCAGCAACAGGCCAAACGATTCTGTACAAGGCAGATTACTGGAGTGATTCTTGGAGGAGGGACCTCAGGAGTGGTCACTAGCTGGATGTGCAGGGGCAGGCTGAGGTGTAGCTTGTGTCCAATGCTGGAAGCGACAGCTTTTGTCTGGTAGTTCTGTGTCACTCAGTGTTGAGGTACTGAGGCCTAGAGGCCTGTGTAAGAGCTGTGCTCTGAGGTGGTGCTCCCTGTCAGGAGTGGGGCCTAAAAGAGCTCTTCATGTGGTGAGGGCTGGGGCCATAAGAGCGCTAACTCCTCCCCTTGCTATCCAAGGCAGTATCTACCACGCATAAGTACCTATGTATGTACGTATGGTACAAGGGATATCTCAACTACTCCTGCCATGCGGCTATTGGTTAGGGAGTTGCACATTGAGTCCAGAAATAGACGCTCTGGGGGAGATTTATCAGAGTGTCTGAAAGCAAAACTGTTTCTAATTGCCCATGACAACCAATCAAGAGCTCAGCCATAATTTTATAAAACCAGCTGTGGGAAAAGAAAGGACCTTACTTAAATGGAATGTTATGGTCATATACCCCACCCCAATTCTTTGAAGCCATTTATAGCACCCAAATATACATAACGCAGCATTGTCTAGAATCAGCATATGGTTGTTATAGGTTGATCCGTCTGAACAGGTAGTGGATAAGGGAACAACCATGAACACATTATAGCAAAATGAGATTTTCCAAAAAACTATGTACTTGTTTAGACAAAACATGAGGAAGGTAGATGCGGAGATTAAGTGAGTGAAGGCGATGTGTTATGGGACCCCGGGCACCGGCCCTGAGAAGGAGGAGGACATGATAATTTAATAAGAAGGAAAGTGTAAGAGAGATTAGTCAGAGAGGATCGTCATTGTGTCACCTGTCAACAGCTCTCGCCCATATGCGCTGTCATAACAGCATACGATCAGCAACCTGGGCAGGATCAGCGGGCAGAGAGGCGCAGTGCGGGTGTCGTCTTTTGTCTGTCATGTGAAAAGCGCCACTAATATGGAATATGTCACCATGATCTCACATTGTCACTTCTCATCCTCGGCATCTTGTTCTGAGCTATAGGCTCCACCATTGGACTAGGTTGTTGGTGTTGTAATGCGTAGAGAGCTATAGATTGGATCTTTGTGGCTATGGAAATTGAGTCTTACCCACCCCGATCCCCCCCCCCTTCCGTTCCTCGGTGGGCGGGGTCGGGGGGGGGGGGGTACTCTGCGCAACTGCAAAAAAAAAAAAAAAAAAAAAAAAAGGTGGGGGGGTAAAAAAACAAAAACATACATAAAACAAAAAATAAAAACCAAAAAAAGAAAAAAAAAAACGAAAAAACAACAAATAAAAAAAAACAAAAACAACAACATGAAAAAAAAAGAAACACCACACAAAAAAATAAAAAAACAAAAAAACAAATCAAGAAACACAAAAAAAAAAAAAAAAAAAAAAAAAAAAAAAAAAGAAAAAAAAATAAATAACAAACAAAACAACACCAACAACACGAAAAAACATAAAAAAAACAAAACCAAAACAAAGGGGGGGGGGGGGGGCGGGGGAAAAAAAAAAAAAAAAAACAAAAAACAACAACAACACACCACCCACAAACCAAAAAGCCAACACAAACCAACAAAAACACAACAAAACAAAAACACAAAAAAACAAACAAAAACAAAAACAAAATAAAAAAACGAAAAAAAACCAAAAAACAAACAAACACCAAACAAAAACCAACAAACCACCAAAACAAACCCCCAAAAACCCCACACAACAAAAAAAAACACACCACGACAACCAAAAAACACCCACAACAAACAAAACCACGATAATCCACCAACAAAAACAACCACAAACCAAACCACCCACAAAACACAAACAAAAAAAAACAAAACACCAACAAAAAACCCACAACAACAAAAAAAAAACCCAAACACCCACCACCAAACCCCACAAACAAAAAAAAAAGACAACCAACCATAAATCCATAACCCCACCAAAACACACACACCAACACCCCCAACAACCCGAACAATAACACCCACAACACACCCAACACAACCAAACCAACAACAACACACACACACACACACACACACCACCACACACACACACCCCCACACCCACCCCCCCACACACTACAACACCCCACACAAAAAACCCCCCCACAACCCCCCCCAACCCCCCAAACCACCCCCCCCACACACCCCACCCCCCACCCCACCCCCCCCCAACCACCCCCCCCCCCCACCCCCCCACCCACCCCCCCACCCTTTTTTAAAAAAAAAAAAAACAAAAAAAAAACAAAAAGGGGGGTGGGGGGGGGGGGGGGGGGGGGGGGGGGGGGGGGGGGGGGGGGGGGGGGGGGGGGGGGGGGGGGGGGGGGGGGGGGGGGGGACGGGGGGGGGGGTACAACAAAAACAAACCAAAAAAAAAAAACCACACCCACACACAAAAAACAAATCAAAAAAATAACCACAACATAACAAAACACACCAAAAACAAACAAAACACCAAAAACAAAAAAAAAAGGGGGGTCGGGGGGGCGGGGGTCTGGGGGGGGGGGGGGGGGGGGGGGGGGGAGGGGCGGGGGGGGGGGGGGGGGGCGGGGGGGGGGGGGGGAGGGGGGGGGGGGGGGGGGGGGGGAGGGGGGGGTGGGGGGGGGGGGGGGGGGGGGGGGCGGGGGGGGGGGGGGGGGGGGGGGGGGGGGGGGGTTGGGGGGTGGGGGGGGGGGGGTGGTGTTGGGGGGGGTGGTGGTGGGGTGGGGGGGGGGGGGGTGGGGGGGGGTTGTTGGGGGGGTGGGGGGGTGGGGGGGGGGGGGGGGGGGGGGGTGGTTCGGGGGGGGGGGGGGGGGGGGGGGGGGGGGGGGGGGGGGGGGGGGGGCGGGGGGGGGGGGTGGGGCGGGGGGGGTGGGGGTACAAACAAAAAAAACCATAACAAAAGCAAAAAAGAACACCCACCAAAACCCCACCCATTCACCTGACAAAAAACTCTGTTTGTTTCTTTTTATTTTTTTTTTGTTTTGGTTGGTTGTTTTTTTTTTTTTTTTTTTTTTTTTTTCAAAAAAAAAAAAAAAAAAAAAACAAACAAAAACAACAAAAAGGGGGGGGGGGGGGGGGGGGGGGGGGGGGGGGGGGGGGGGGGGGGGGGGGGGGGGGGGTAGTGAGAGCAAACATGCTGGTTCGGTCCCAAACCCAGCTTCAGCCAGAGGTTCATTGTGTGGGCTCACCATCAAGCAACATGTCAAAGTTAGGAGGAGCTCCCAATGAAGACGCGGAAACTCAGTTTTTAGCCGCTCAAAATTTAAAGTGTTAGCAGTGGATAAGGTAGGTAGCACAATGAACTTTGTCCAGGTTCGGTCGAAGTTGCTAAAACCTGACGTGATCCGTTTCCCTAGCATAAGTATACCATCTTGACAATCCCTTTAATTTGGAATATATACATACAAAATGTAAGAATCACAAGAAGACAATGAGCACTTTTAAGAGACTTAGAATCCCCTAGTTGTCCCAATCACTATGACACAAAGTGACTAGAAAACCCGACTATTGGTGATTGCGAAAAACAGTTTTAGTGAGGCGGATTATTTTATCTCATTACAGCTGAATTCTTGTAGAAACAACATGTCAAATAGAAGACCCTGTGTGAATCTGGCATGGACACTTTGAGTTTTGTCAAACAAGGGTTGTTCGAGATAAAGAAAATAATGCGTACACTTGAACCAAAAACAACGATACTTACCTCCCAGGCACTCCCGAGTGACCAAGCCAGTGGTCTCTCAGTGACATGCTCCTGTTTGGTTACATGGTAGTCAGAAGCCGCCCTGCAGCGCACAGTCTTCGTGTCTAGTTGCTGATTACAGTCCTGGGCAGGGGACAGAGTGCCGGCCCGCTGAGGGCCCGGGGGCAGAAAACCGGGGAACGGGAAGGAGGTAAGATTTTTGTTGGAGCGCTATTTTTGATTAATCTCGGATACTTAAAAAATCTGAGGATCTTTACTAATCCACGCCTTTGCATTAGCCCCAGAATATAGGAGAACATCAGCTGTTGGGGAAGAGGAAAAAATTGGAAAAAGTTTGGAATGCCCTTTCAAACAATCATTGGGCTAATGCGCCTCTCGGTTGATATAAGTTTGACACCTCTAGGACAGTTGATGGCGAACACTTTTAGAGGACAGAGGCCCAATCCTAAAACAAAACCTGATTTATATCGCAAAAGTGCCACATTGAGATTTCGGCAGTAACTATTGATCCAAGCTGTTGTCACAAGTTTCAATCGTATTGGCGTCCTGAGGACACCATACCATAGAAAGAAGTTGGAAAATTTGACATATAGCTCCTTGCATGGGTCCTGAAGAGGAAGAATCAGGGGACCATGAGAGGAGCCCAACGATATCGACTCTCATCCACACCTTCGTTGTAGTCCTTTTTGGGGCAGGTGGTGCTTAGGGGTGACGGCCTGGGTGCCACTGAAAGGGCTCTGAGGCCGACACTCTGGCACCGGGCATAGTACGCCACCATGCTCTAGACTGTCAGAGCAAACAATCTTAGATAGACAAAGTAATGGAGACAATATCATTAGGGAGTTAGCGCAGTTTTTTTTTTAGTTCTAAGCATTTTTTTAAACACATTGTTCATTTTACTCACATTACATGTGATGTTTGGAAACATGAAGACTGACTTCCCATTTTTGTATTTTTGTTAATGCTTTGTTGTAACTTCTTTTGCTATCCAGATTTAACCCCCACCCCCCACCCGCCTACCTACCTCTTAACAGAAACAAATTACCATTTTAATAACAAATAATTGTGCTACCATTTAATAAAAATAATGAAATGCGAGAAAACTGACTACTGTTGGTGGAACTAAATCATGGGACAAAGTGATCATTTGAAACTGATTTCTATCTCACCGAATACCCCAGGGACGTAACTTGGCGGGGGTGCAGAGGTGTGAGTCAAAAATTGGGACCAAGGGATTAGGGGGCCATTAGGTGTCAGTTCCCATATAAGAAAACTAGTATTATAACACATACAATGTCGGGGGCTGGTGACAGAACTTTGGGCAGGGACCATCAGCTTCAAGGTTCCGCTACTGGACACCACCCTGAGAATTGGATTAAAGGGGTTATTACACAACAGCATTGTATGGCCTCAAGGATAGGGCCTCAATTGCAGATGGTGGGGGTGTTAGATGCTATCATGAAAAAGGGGGGATCCGATGGGTTGATGTACCCGTCAAAACCCCTCGTCAAAGCAGCGTTCGCGCGATGTCGGATGCCCCCTTCATCTCTATGGAGCTGACGAGATTACCAGCGCACGTTCTCATGATCTGTAGGGATCCCATGCACTGAGGACCCTCACTGATAGCAAGTTAGGTTGGGGATAAGCTCTAACCTTGTTTTGTTGGAAAACCCCTTAAAAATTTAAAATAGGCTATTGCACTAATCTGGTTATTTGTGTAAGTTTAATGTACATCAAAGCTTAGGAAGTCAACAATGAGAACTTGCTTGGAAGGACAGACAAGCAAAGATCTAGAGAAAACCGTGAGGAATGATTTCAGAAAGATACTAGTACTGCAAAAAAGGTTAATACTGTATTCATTATACAAACAATATCGAATATATATGGCCCAAAACGGGACACACCTTTAAAGGGATGGTGTCAGGGAGGATTGGACACAGAAACTACCACAGGTCCATAAAAGGGTATGGCGCATGGTCAGGATTTAAGCCAAAACAGAAGTGGAATTACACTAAGAAACGTTATAAAATGGAGAATATCAGCGAATGTTTTTAAAACATTTTTGATTTGGACCAATGCCGGGTCTGATTAACAAATGTATGATGGAAAATCCTGACCAATTATGACCATGGAAGATACCCTGAGGGTGTGACACACGTGTGTTTTAGGCGATTTTGTGGGCGTTTTAGTAGTGGCGTTTTCAAGATTGTAAAAAAACCAACTAACCCAAAAATGAGCCCCAAAGCCATAACAAGCAGTTGTGTCACACACCATAAGTGTCTGACTCTAAATCACCGGATATCACCTCTGTCCAGGTTATTCAATAGTTCAATCTACATATATGAGCTTGTTTTTTTTCTTTAAATATGACGTCTCAGATGCATGATGTGAACAGTGCCTAGGGATATCTCTAATAAATAACCCGGGCTGATTATTTTACCTTCTTAGATTCTATCTAGCAGGGGAAGGTCCTGATAATGGCAGCTTTATTTATACATAAGCGCCCTCTATGGTTGGTAAAACAAGCATGGATCAATCAGACATAATTGCTAGTACTATTCACAGGGAGAACAGCCACAGCATAATGAGTAAAGTTAATAACCAATTCCATTTCTATTATGACCAAGTAGCGTTTTCAGTAACTAAAAAAAAAAAAAAAAATTAGAGGGTTTGTGATTCTGTTTTTCTCTCTTCCCTCAGAAAGGAACACCATTACTGACATTATAGAAATCCACAATGCCCATAATTTACCGAGCATTCGGTAAATAATTTTATACTGGACGGGTGCCTCTACATGGGAGGATAGGGTCGCCCCGAGCTAGAGGACGCTCACACAACTTACTTCGCCCCTCAAGTGTATAGATGTACTAGATTTTTTGCTGCATTTTTATTTTTTTTTGCTAGTGACGCAGAAGCAGACCATGTCAGTGAATATGTAATTATGGATATACATAAATGATTATATCTTATAGGGAAGCCCAGAAGCTCATCTTTGGTGTTTTCAATTTTGTAATATCAAAAGATACGAAAAAAGTTAACATACTTACTTTTTTTATCAAATAAAAGAAAAGAAGAGCAAGACACGCGCCTGACGATGCATTCTATGTACGGTATCTAGTGACTAGGTATGGGGGAACTCATAGAGAACTCAGGACTTCTTATGAAGTGAATCAGAAGTGTCTGAGAGAAGAAAAAACGGTTTTAGTTGTCCAATCACGACACAGCTTTCATTTTCCCACGAGATTTGAGTTAATACAAAAGTTAGTTCTAGGAGTGGTTTCCATGGGCAACCAGAACAGTTTTACCTCAGGACACTCTGATGAAATCCCCCCATCTCTGAGGTCCAGATGGAGCGAGATTTATTAGAAGTCTGAGGTAAAACTGTTATAGTTGCCCATGGAAACAATCAGACTTAACTTTGATATTTATAAAAGATCTGTGGGGGAAAATGAGAGGCTGAGCTCTGATTGGTTGCCATGGGCAGCTAGAACAGTTCTGCGTCTCAGAATTCTGATAAATCTCCATGCACAGGACTCATGCAGGAAGGCATGCCGCTGTACCGTAGCACGGCGGGCTACAAGCGGCGCAGGGGAGAGGAGGAAGAGCGTGAGCAGGGTTCCTAATATATGCTCCGTAGGGGGGGCGGGGGGGGTGGGGGGGGGGGTGGGGGGGAGGGGGGGTGGTGGGGGGGGTGTGGGGGGGGGGGGGGGTTATGGGATGGGAGCCGGTGGGGGGGGTGGGGGGGGGGGGGATTTGGGGGCGGAGACATGTAAGATAGAAGAGTAACTAGTGTCACTCTTATTAAATTGAAAGTGACCCTTTTTTTACCATCTTTAGAACAGGAATAGCGACCACAGCTTTAACAGTGATCTGATTGGTCATCACTAGTTATACAATCGAGAGAGGAAGCGATCATACCACTGATCTGGATAGTTAACATTAACTATTCCATCATAGGAGAGCAGTATTACAACTGATCTGAGTGGTACACATTACCTATCATCAGAAGGAGAAGCTGTAGTAAGTGATTAATTGGTTCATCCACTAGATTATGCCATCAGAGAGAGAGACAGTGGTACTAGAGTGATCCTTGATTGTCAACAATAACATGCCATCCGAGGACAGCTGTACTGCCCGAGATCTGATTGGTAACAATAACTATTGCCATCCAGAGGGGAGCGCTGTACTTGCAAGATCTGATCGTGGTCACAATAATATGCCTCAGAGGGAGAAGCGTGTAGCTTTTCATAGAAAACATGATGGTCATCAACTGCATGTCATCATAGAGAGAAGCTGTTTACAGTGATCTGATTGGTCATCACTACTATTCCAGTCCAGGTAGAAGATACACTTATGAAGGGACCCAGTACCATGCAGCAGGAAAAAAGCATCTCACCAAAGATCCAGTTTTTATGGATAAAAGAGTCCTACCATTATGAGAGTGTGGTGGTCACTCGGACACCTTTTGTCTGAACTTGATTAATACGTGCCACTTGATTTCAATCCTGGATGAATATTGTGGCCAATAAAGACTTGAATAGGGCTAAGCAGCTGCAATACTAGTCGCAGCTAGAGACAAGGACAGCCCTGTTTGACTCTTTTTAATCTAATTTACAGATTAGGAAAATGTGTGCCCAATTTTATAGTAAACTGTGGAGAGTAAACTATGGTTTACACAGTGGGGCACAATTACTTATCATCATGACTAAGGAACAAGAAGGTCAGAAACGCGTCAAGATTTTATCACATCTGTAACTGCTGTTTTCCTGTACAAATAAAAAGATACAAGTTTTTGATACAAGCAAGCAAGAGTGCGAACCTCATCTTTAAACAATTCCATTTACCTGGTTTTGAAAAGAAAGGCGTTCCTGGAGGTCCACGCACCGGGGAGTAGAGCAGGTCTGTGAATATGTGATCATAGATCACTACCCTTTGGCACATTATACTACCCTGCCGCTGGAATTCACAAAGTACGGATTGACGATAATGCACTGTCGCGATTTCACTAAAATCCTGCGCCTCCCGATATCCTGCAGTGTCGCTTCTCGCTCAGGTTGACGGAGTTACATTCTTCTCCGGTGCATGTAGTGCATGTCTTGCGAACAATTTGAATCTTAAATCCCGCGTCAGTCCGAATTCGTCGGATCGTCCGATGGCAAAGCCCCCCCCCATTCTGTAGAATGAAAGCCACAATCCGATGCGTGTGCACCACACAACCCGGCAAACCTGTCAAAGCTGCGCCAAATCGCGAAACCAGCAACAATTCAGACGAAAATGCGATCCGCGCCCTAGTAAATAAGCACCAGTGTGTATGTTGAGAGCTCGGTCTTGAAGTGGCGTACTTAAATGTGCTTGTAGTTACTCTTCTGTCACACTGTACATGGGGGGGCCAACTTCATGGCCCCATAACTCCATTTTGTATGTCAACAGTGATCCATGGCCATTCCATAAAAAAATCAGTTCTGTTTCTGTTTAACCAGCCGGGGGAAACCTTCACAAGTAGCTGTATTCTTCCAAGTAAAAATCCATTTTTATTCCCCCGGAGAGATCACTCGTTACTGCGCTGCGAGCCTGATCTATTTTCTTTTACAAACTTCTCGTGTCCACACGGTTTGCCAGGTTACAAGCGACATTCACACATCGGGCTCCCTGGATCCTGAAAAGTCGGAGCTGATTGATTTACTCAAAAAAGATGCTCCGGGTCAGATTTCTCTACCAGTATATAAACCTAGAACTTCCTTTAGAGCAAAAGATTAGCGGCTCGTGATGAATGGCTGGAACCATCCGGACGTGAGAGTTACTGAGAAAAGGGTGCAAGTGATTCACAGCCATATAAAACTGACATCCCGCTAACAAAGAAAGTGCATGGTTAACCATGCGTGCCATGGGCTCTAATCTAGACCCCCGACTAGTAGAGGCGTACATACTATAACCATGTCTACATAACACACATCCATACAGGCAGAATTATAACAGGTTGTTTGTATTCTATATACCAGGGCATGGATTGTAAAATTACTGTTCTACCATTTTAGTAACAATATATATTACAAGTGTAGAATAATATAAATTTTACTTTCCTTTCACAATACGAAAAGGCAAATAACTGCAATGGCGAAACTGTACATAGTCCATAGTACCACCTTCTAGTACCCAAAGATAAAAAAGTTGTTGTTCCAACAGTCAGAAGAGTATGTTACTATGTAAAGATATTACTTTACAATGGGCAGAGACAAGATAACTTTACAATCAACATAATGTTTTACTGTCTGAAAAGACTGCTGATTCAGAGCTACCTTGCAGTATCTAATCCGTGGAAAGTGGAGTGAAGCGTCGTTCACTCAGGATGGTTATTGTTTCTTCTTTACCTGACTCATTGTACCTGACACCTGATTATGGTATTCGTGACCTTTGGTGCTCCTAATCCTGCCAGTTATAGAGAACCTGTGTACCCCCAGTAGAGTTGGCACCCTGACTCAGTCTGAACTGGAATGGCATCTAAGCATGCATAAGCCTGGACTGGTGCCCTGGAATCCCAATCTGAACTGGAGTCTGTATCTGAACGATATCAGCCTGAGATGGTACTCCCAACTCCTGCCTGATCTGAAACCACCAGCCTGATCTGGAACTAAAGACCTGGAAATTGTATCTGTTGATCTGGCACCTTGATGCACATGAATTTATCCTTCCTGAACCCCAAACTTGTAAGGAACCCCAAACCTAGGCTGCCTATCCAGAAACCTTAAAACCTTGACTCTGCCTGATCTGAAAACCTGAACCTCCAAACTACATTGAAGCCTTCGAACCTGTACTGCGAACCCTGTTTCAGAGCAGGTACCTAATCCTGGGCTTGTACTCGTCCCGTGACAGTTACTTTGTTTATATTGCCAAAATAGATGATGCTGAATATTCACAGTTGTGTATGATGTCATTCCTATGACATAGTCCACAAACTATTCACCCAATAATGTGATAGTACCAAAATATAGATGTTGGATGCTCCTCGAAGTCAAAAGAATATGTATAGGTGTAAAGATACTGGCACAGTAACGCCTTGTAGGTGTAGTTTCTAGAAACATGACTGTCAATTACTGGTGCCAATTATGATTCTGATATACAACACAAATTTCCCAAATAACATGGGTAAGATATTGCATTCATCACTCATCATTATGGTATCTTTATTAAAATTAATGGTAAGTAGAGCTTTTTTTTTAGGTTGGGGTAGATCATAATAACAGGTTCTGATGACAATTTTTGACGGTGTTAAGAATAATCTGTAAAGCTATTGAAACTACTAGAGACCTAGTGATTGTGACTCTGTCTGTGTATCATTGAAAACTGTCCTGATCATTCAATGAACCAATTTTTGGAATTTTTCCGACTCACGTCATATAACTGTGTTGTGGTCGAGTAATCAGGACTTTTCTTCACTGTCAGTTCAGTTCTCTTTTGTATGTGTGGGGGAGGAGTAATCAGACCCACTGTCAATCATGGTGTTTGGGGGCGGAGGCATCAGGACCTTTTTTTTCATGTCAATCACTTGTTTGGTGTGGGAGGAGATAGTGTTGTAAATCGAAGAACTTCATTCAGTCAATACTGTGTGTGTGGGGGAGGTTAATCAGGACTCTCACGTCCAATCACTGTGTGCTTGAGCGGTTAGTAGTCATAAGGACTCTCACTGCTCCAATTCTACACTGTGTGGCGCGGATTTTATTTTTGAAGAGTAGTGTTTATTCGTAGTATTTCGATGATCCGACTCCTTCTGTTCAATCAATGTGTGGTGGAGGAGTAATCATTGGACTCTCAATGCAATCATGTGTTTTGTGGGGGCTGGATGTCATCCAGGACTATCACTGTATCATCCAGTTGTGTTGATGGTGGAGTAGGACTCTCATGTCTTTTTAGGAGTTTGCTGTGCAGGATTTTTTGTACTATGCTGCATTACTCAGAAGTCCTGTCCTTAACAAATTCAGATACCTAACTATTGTCACAAATCAATTGCTATAGTCTGGGACATTTTTTCCATATCCTAACCTTCAACGTTTCGCTCCGTAGCCTCTTTACGGCCAAGAGGTGGCAGGGAAGTTAAGAGGGCTCACGGGGAGGTCCGTTATAGTCCTTAGTCCTCTTTTGATCAAGGGTGGGGTAGCTTTGTATGCTAATGCTAGCAAATCCACCTCACCGTAATTAAAAAACCGATGGTAAGTTGCTTTTTTTGGCAACCGATCATGCTATTAACCCTTCCTATGCCGCCGGCTAGGGTGCACCCACAGAAACATGCACCCACACATTGCAGTTTTGTTTTCATTTTTCCACATTGAATTTTTCAGCTGTTCGCGAGACGCCGGTGAAATGATAGTACAGGGATAAGAAATAATTTTGTGTGCTAAAATACTCAAATTTCGTTCGCCTTTTTTTTTTTTTTTTTTAAATCCCTTTAAAGGTCCTGTAACGTAAAACTGTGAAAAAAGTTATGGATTTGTAGGAGAGCGAGAGAGGTTCAGAGGTGACAGATAGACACTTATGATGGAATATAAAAACCGCTCATGGGCGTTTTTTTTCATGTTAAAGGTTAATAAAAACCATAAGCGGGTTTGTTTTTTTTTCACAGTTAGAGAGTAGGATATCCAAGTCTGTGTTGGATGGGACCAGTGAAGATTGTTGGTAGGAAGAGGGGCAGGCAGGACTTAAGGGAACGCACTGTTACCCCATGGTTTTACCCACTAGCTACCAGCCTCCTCGGAGTAGGGTATGAAATGTATTTCTTGTATTTCCTCTGTATGTGACATCTCCACCTGATTCACCTCTAAAGTCAGTGATGAAACGGCGAAAGAAGAAAAAGGAAACTGTATAGTGCAAGTGCACAAGAAACAACACAGCTGCTAACACATAATATGGTACAGAGCAAGCAGTTACTAAATATTTGCAGGATCCAAACTCAACTTAACTAACTAAATCAGTACTGAAACCAGGTCCAAATAAAAAGAGTGAGGAGACAGCCTTAATCACAGGTGTCTGAGACAGGATGATAATTTGATTGATAGTATAGACTGTATCCAGGTGATCCCTCATAGGAAGAAGATCACAGCACAACCGACGTTAGAAGTTCTTAAAAAAAAAATTAGTGAACCAAACATTAGGTTTTTGATTGGGGATATCTTCTTCTTTTTCATTCTTACTACCTGGACTTGAATGCAGCTTCTTTCAGCCATAACATTATTTCTCACGTTCTTCAACATCTGATCCCCTCTTCTCAACAAAACTTTAATAACAGTTCACTTGGTCCCCCAGGGAAACACTATTACCCAACAGGTCTTTGTAAACATATGGATAACAGTGCCCCACAATAACCAATTAGAACGGGCTCCCAATAGTAGCAATATAAAGTTACAAGGCCCCTACAGTAACCAATGTTCGAACCGTTGTTGCTATTCCACATGTACTGCCACATGTAGAGGTTCACTACTATTAACCAGCGATTGTTCATATACTGTCCCCACAGTTAGCTATATATTCCTGAGTGCCCACAAAACATTTTGTTCCTATCTGTAGCCAATAGTCACAGAAAGGGGTGAGATCTGGAGAGCTTCTCCCAAGTTTTCTAGGCAGTATATGTTATGTAATAATCTAGGGGCTATGCTGGGCTGTAGTGCAGGATCCCACTTCTAAACTGCCGCTGCCGGAGCACAGATAATACTTTATCATCATCACAGTGCTGCAAATGGTAGCTGTGAGATGGATAGATGTAGATTGTAGTGTCCACCCTGCTGGGTCAAGGGTATTTTGTCTTAGACGGGAAATGACCATGTTTTTTGGTGCAAGTTGTTACTATGACTATGAGAGGAAGTCACTTAACTGATCGGCTAATGGAGTCAGATGCTTTTACTATTAGATCTTGGGCCAGGCACTGTCGAATTATTGGCCAAACTGTTGGACGACCATTATTTACTATTGGCTTCTATGTGCGGGCAGGTGCACTGTGATCTCTATGTGATGACTTTCTGTATCATGAACTGTTTGAATGTTTTTGGGGACGAGATGTGACTATTGGGTTACTGTGGGGCAGGTTGCTTTTTTAATTAGTTCATCGGGTGCAGGCACTGTGGATATGGCTATCTGTGGGTAACTGTGACTATGGGGACATATTAATGATTCTAATGTAAACAACACAGTTATTTAAGTTGTCGAAAAAAGGCGGAGATGTCCTAAACGTTGTTGGAGTATATTGTCCTAAATCTTCATATCTCTTGAGGAGCAGTCGCTCAGTTGTATAATTGGTGTTTCTACTAGTAAGGTACCGCCCCAGTCATATATCAAAGAGTAAGAGGTACTCTCTTTGGAGATAATGAACTTTAATTTCAATTATATATTAGAAGTAGAAATCCACATTTAGTGAACATTTGGTCCACAGGACAGACATAACACACTTTTTTTGTGATATTGAGTAGCACATTCCTGTATATATGTGTTCTACCTTGGGGATTCTTTGCACTTTATTACAACAACATTTCTGGGATGTATAACGGGCGGTACGTATAAATGACGAGGAATATGGTTTGGGTGTGAAGAAGGTGGATAGTCATGAAATAGTGTACATCGGAAAAAAACTAAAAAATATATGTGTAATTTTTTTAAAAATCCGAGTGTTCCAAAACTCGGCCCCCACCTCATTCCATCATTGGTGGTACAGGCTAGGGGGGGTAACTCAAAATAAATCGTACTTTTTCAAATGCCAGATTCATGATCCTATGGAAAAAATTACATTTGATTTGACATGGTTTTGTTTTATATTTTTTTGGCTGTGAAAAGATCGCGGTTATCCCATTTAAATCAAAAACTGTTTGCAAAAAAACTTTAAATTTTAGATGATATTGATAAAATACTTAGATCAAATCCAAAATCTGAAAACACAATTGCATATTTTTCTCTAAAAGCTATCCAATTTTACTGATTGAGCTCTAATATAGAGCACTTGACATTTGCAAAACTTGAGGCAATGAAAACATTAATTCCCATCACATTACACCAGCCCCTGCTGTGTGAGAGGTGGGGACTCACATTACCAGCCCACGATGGTGTGTGAGAGGCGGAGAATAAACCTTTTTACTCCAGCCCCCGATGTGTGGGAGTGGGGAAACCTATTATTACCAGCCCCAGATGTGTGAGAGGCCAAGGGACTCACATACACCAGCCCCCGATGTGTGAGAGGAGGAGAATAACATTACTCCAGCCCCGAGGTGTGTGGGAGGTGGGGGACACATATATACCAGCCCCCGATGTGTGAGAGGCAGGGGACTAACATTACACAGCCCCGATGTGGTGTGAGAGGCGGGAACTCACATTACACCAGCCCCGATGTTGTGCGAGGCGCGGACGCCACATTACACCAGCCCCCGATGTGTGGAGATGCGGGGAATCACATTACCCCAGCCCCCGATGGGTGAGATCGGGGAATCACATTACACCGCCCCCGATGTGTGAGTGCGGGAATCACATTACACCAGCCTCCAATGTATGAGAGGTGAGGAATCACATTACACCAGCCCCCAATGTATGAGAGGTGAGGAATCACATTACACCAGCCCCCGATGTGTGAGAGGCTGGGACTCATATTACACCAGCCCCGATGTGTGAGAGGCGGGGATCACCTTACCTAGCCCTGATGTGTGAGAGGTGAGGACTCACATTACAATAAAGCCCCTATGATGTGGAGAGCCGGGGCTCACATTACACCAGCCCCGATGGGTGAGAGGAGAGGCAGGGACTGCACATTACACAGCCCCCGATGGGTGAGAGGTGGGACTCACATTACACCATGCCCCCGATGTATGAGAGGCGTAGACTACATACACCAGCCAAAGAGTGTTGTGAGGAGGAGGGGGATCACATTACACCAGACCCGATGTGTGTGAGAGGAATAGACTAACATTACACCAGCCCCTGATTGTGCGTGGCAGGGACTCACATTACACGCTCTATATAGATAACACTGACCCATCATTACATCACTACTGACAATACATGATGTCACAGCTTATCTCCCCCCCCTGTACAATGACCTCTATATAGATAACACTGACCCATCATTACATCAATGTGAGTCCCTGCCTCTCACACATCGGGGGCTGGTGTAATGTGAGTCCCCTCCTCTCACACATCGGGGGCTGGTGTTATGTGAGTCCCCACCTCTCACACATAGGGGGCTGGTGTAATGAACTATATTCCACCTTCCTGACCTTTTTTGTCACACCCTGTATATCCCCTCATTTATAAAATACAGCCCGTTTAACATCCCATAAATACAGAAATGTTGTGTTAAGTGCAAAGATCCCGAAGGTAGAACACATATACCAGGACTGTGCTACTCTGTATCCACAGTGTTTGATGAAGGTCTATAGTCAAAAATGTTACACTAAATTATAGATTTCTACTTCTCAAACCATTGTGAGACACTGAAGGGGTTAACTGTGGATGGGCAGTATGTTTCCCCTGGCTTTTCCTACTATGCAAGGCCTGAGTGCTGAGGTTGTGTTGTCCAGCACCTTGGACACAGGTGGTGGGAGCAGCCTAATCAGGCTGCATAAAGCTGCTGAGCAGAGCTGAGGGCGTTGTCTCTCTGACAGGAGGCTGGAGAGTGCACATCCCTGACCCCTGTGCCTGAAACAGCGAAATATTTTGTGTTAGTGGTGAGTTAGAGAAACTCTGTTTAGTTAGCGCCCAGACGGGTAGGATATTGTTTGTTTTATACCTGAATGTGAAGGCTGTTTTATTTTGTTCCTGCTGCTGCAATAAACGCAGGCTAGACCTGTTTTGGACTGTACCTTGGTGTCCCTGTCTTGAACTGCATCACAGTACCCCGCTACCACGGTCTCTACTGGGCCAAATCTCCCACACCATATATATTAATTATCTCAAAAACTGAGTACCTAGTTACTCTTAAAGGGGTATTCTCGTCTTGGCATTCACTTTTTGTTTCATTAATCTGTCATATATAAACATTTCTTCAATAAGATGTTGTTAAAAAAAATTACCTGTGTGAAGATAATTTCTCATAAATCATATGGTAACTTAGCAACAAGATTGTGTCCTTGGATACGACCACCTATGCTGCAGTGATTGCACAAAGAAACAAAAGTTTTTTGTATATGAAATGTCCGGGAGTTACTGCATGTCCTACAGCCGTTCTGTGGTAATGATTGCTGAAGCCAAGCGGTCAAGCAGGGCTTAATAGCGCATTTTTGGCCCCCGCTGCTAAAATGTGAGGTGGTCATATCCGAGGAAGCTATCTCGTGTCTAAGTGACAACATGACTACATTTATGAGAAATTATCTTCACACAGGAACATTTTTTTAATAACATCCAATTGAAGAAATGTTTACATATGGCAAATGGATTAAATTAAATGTAAATGCCCAGATTGGAATACCCCTTTAAATATATGACTGGGTGGTACCCTACTAAGGCACCAATTATCCAAGTGAGTGACATGTATCCTCAAGAATTGAAGATTTAGCAACATCTCCAACAACATCTTCTCTACTCCTCAACTTAATTCTTGAATTGAGATCACTAATATGTCCCTAATGACCAGAGTTGGCCCACAGTAGCCAAGAGTCACTGTAACGTCTGTGCCTAAATGTCGTTCTATCTGCAGATAGCGTTTATCTGTGTGTGAACTGTGGCTTACTGCATGTGTTTGGATTAACTGAGCCACACCCTGCTCCTTGCATTTTAGTTCTGCCCAGCAAGGGTTACTAGCCTGATGGACAGTTCCCCCAGTGTGCTGCTTGTGGCGTGTCCAGGAACGGCCTATATACCTGCCCATTCCCATCATACCTTGCTGGTTATTTTTAATCTGACCTCTGTTTATACCTGTTTGTTCTTGACTTGTCTCTGCTTGTCTGCCTGTATCTGTACCTGACCTGTATATTACCTGCTTAATCTTGACCTGACCTGTGTATATCCCGCCTGTACCTGGATCTGACCTGTGATTATCTGCCTGAAGACCTGTATATATCTGTCCCTGTTTCAGTCCTGTGTTGGTTTCTGTGCGCCAGTGTGAACACTGGTCTATACCTGTATTCCGGTTACCTGTCTGCTCCACCATCCAGCAGCTGCCAGACGAAGTAAGTGTCCCCTGTCATCTTGTAGGGTCATTCAGGGACTGTCAGGTTCCTGATAGCGGGTTCGCCCTCATCAGGGCGGTTTATCTGCTTTAGGCAGGGCCTTAGCCTGCAGGGACATCACAGGGTGAGTTCGCCACCGCTTACCTAGTCTGACAGCTAGCGCCAAGCCTGGTTGTGGTTGTGCATTTGCTGGACGGGTGCTGACCGTCACATTGCCTACCCCCAGATGTTAATAGTAAAAGCGCCTGCCCCACAGTACACAATAATCACAGTCTCTGCCTCAATATTCACAGTGCCTTCACTACAGTATCCAAGAGTCACAGTGCCTACCCCACATAAGCCAATTGTAATAGTTGACCCACAGTAGCCAATATTCACAGTGCATATTCCCAGAGTCCAATAGTAAAAGCATCTGCCCCAAAGTAGCCAAAAGTTAGAGTGCCAGCCCTCAGTAGTAAATAGTAACATTCCTTTAGTAGTCACAGTGTCTGTTCCACAGTAGCCAGTATTCAGACCACCTGTCCAATAGTAGCCAGTAACCTCAGTGCCTGCCCCACAGCAGCTAACAGTCATATTGCCTGTCCTCAAAGTAGCAAGTAGTCATGCCTGTGCAGCGTCATTTCCAGCCGTAGACTAAAGTAGCAAGCAAAGGTGGACACTACATCTACCATCTCCATCTCACAGGCTACATGTTTGCACTCTGTGTGATGGATGGAGAGCTGTGACCTGAGCTCCGCAGCAGCGAGTAAGAAGTGGGATCCTGCACTGACTCTCAAGCTAGCCCCGATTTTAGTAACAGACTGGCCTAAGCTTGGGAGAGCTATCCAGGTTCCACCCCTTCCTGTGAATATTGGCTACAGAGGGGTACTGTGTCTGTGTGGAACTCAGGATATATTAGCTACTGTGGGATCATTGATACTATACTGGTTACAGTGGGTGGAGCTCTTACTATATTGCCTACTGTGGTAGCATGGTTCCGAGATTGGCTACTGTGGGAGCCCTCTTACTATATTGGTTATTGTGGGAGCACCGTTACCATATGTGATACTGTTGGGGCATAATAGTGTTCCCTAGGGGACCAAGTGAACTGTATTAAGTTTTTGATAAGGAGATGGAGGAGTTGTTGAAGAAGTGATGAAAGAAGTCGTGGCTGAAAGAAGCTGACACGGCAGCCAGTTAGAAGAAGAAGATGAAAAATATATGCTCCAATCAAAAACCTCATGTGTTGGTCAAAAGATTTTTTAAGACTTCATACGTCTGTACCATCTCCTGTTTGCTGTGACTCTGTTATCTTCTCCTATGAGGGGGAGCTACCCGGAGACTTTCTTATACTACATCAAATTTATCATCCTGCATCAGAAACCTGTGATAAGGATGTCCGTCTCACTCTTTGTGGAACTGGTTTCAGTACTGTATTTATGTCACATTAGTGATTGGCAGTGAGAGTCCTGGATACTCCACCCACACACAGTGATTGACAGTGAGAGTCCTGGATACTCCACCCACACACAGTGATTGACAGTGAGAGTCCTGGATACTCCACCCACACACAGTGATTGGCAGTGAGAGTCTTGGCTTCTCCACCCACAAACAGTGATTGGCCGTGAAAGTCCTGAAAAAAAATACTCTAAATTGGTTCCTTGAATGATCAGGCATTTTCAATGATACACAAGAGCAGATCACATCACTAGGGTCTAAGAGTTTCAAGCTTTAGAGATTATTCACACTTCTTGTCATGTCAGCAGTCGAAACCTAATAAAAGCTTCTACTTACCACTAATGTTAATAAAGATCCACATATTGATATTGAAGGCAGTATCTTACCCCATGTTATTTGGGAAATTTGTGGTGGTAATACAGAGGCATAATTTTGCACTGTATGGCAGTCATGTTCTAGCACACTACAAGGCGTTATCATGTGCATTGTATATTGTAGTATGCTCTGCCATCTTATGCCAGTATCTTTACACCTTTACATATTCTTTTGACTTTAGAGGAAGCACCAACATCTATTATTTGGGACATCATAACACTGGGAATATATCAGCATCATTTTCTGGCAGTATAAAAAAGTAAGTGTCAGGGTTTCAGATAAATATATGCAGACAAATAAGGATTGGGGAACAGGCACGGGATCGGGGTACAAGCCCAGGAACAGGGTACAGTCTCTGAAACAGGGTTCACAGTACTGGTTCCAGATCAGACAGGGGTTCAGGGTTTCAGATCAGGTTGGAGTTCAGGGTTTGAGGATCAGGTAAGGTACAAAGTTCAGTTTTCTGGACAGGATACTAGGTTTGGGGTTCCTTACAAGTTTGAGGTTCAGATAGGATACAATGTTTATGTGCAGGTTCAACGTGCCAGATAAGACAAGATACATAATTCTAAGTCATAGTTCCAGATCAGGTTGAGGTTTCAGATCAGGCAGGAGTTGGGAGTACCATCTCAGCCTGGATATCGGTTCAGATACAGACTCCAGTTCAGATTGGGGTTCAGGGCACCAGTTCAGGCTTTATAAAGGCTCAGATGCAAGTTCCAGTTCAGACGGAGGTTCAGGGCGCCAACTCAGACTGGGGGTACACAGGTTTCCATAACTGGCAAGATTAGGAGCACCACAGGTCACATAAGTACTAGATCAGGTTGAGGTACAATGAGTCAGGTCAAAGAAGAAACAATAACTAGCCTTGAGTGAACTGAGCTCTCTAATTTATCCAGCCCCTGGATGCCTCCCCCAGCAACTGACTGGCTTCTCCCTGCATTACTCAAACGACAGCTGAAACCAACAATGTAACCACCCAACTTTCCAGGGATTAGACACTGCAAGGTAGCTCTGAACTCAGCAGCTAGAGTCCATTCTGACAGTAACAACTTATATTATTTGGGCACCATGAGGTGGTATTATGTGGATTGTATAGTGTATCTGCCTATTGTAAAGTAATATCTTTACATAGTAACATACTCTTTTGACTTTAGGAGATACAACTTTTTTTTATCTGTGGGTACTAGAAGGTGGTATAATGAACTATGTACAGAAGTATCAGCATTGCAGTATATTTGCATTTTCATATGGTGAAAGGCAAAGAAAAAACTTACATTATTTGGACTTGTATTATATATTGTTACTAAACTGTATAGCAGCCATGCCCTGGGTATATAGGATGCAACAACCTGTTATAATTCTGCACTGTATGGATGTATTATGTAGACTTGGGGAATTTTTTCAATTCCGCTAATTATCTTTAATAAAAAATTTGGTCACAAAGGGGTTTTATGTGCGGTAGTCATCCCATTTACATCAAAGACAAGATGGACAAGTTTACACATGAAGATCAAACCTCTATAGAAAACACTATCTTTACATCACTACTAACAATAGATGATGTCACAGCTTATCTCCTCCCCCTCCCTGTACAATGACCTCTATATAGATAACACTGACCCTCTATATAGATAACACTGACCCATCATTACATCACTACTGACAATACATGATGTCACAGCTTATCTCCCCCCCCTGTACAATGACCTCTATATAGATAACACTGACCCATCATTACATCTCTACTAAATAGATGATGTCACAGCTATCTCCTCCCCTCCTGACAATGTCCTCTATCTAATAACCTGACCATCATTACTCACTACTGCAATAGATTATGTCACAGCTTCTCTCCTCCCCCTCCCTGTACAATGAACCTCTATATAGATAACACCTGACCCATCATTACATCACTACGAACATAGATATGTCACAGCTTCTCCTCCTCTCCTCCCCTCCCTGTACAATGTCCCATTAAGACACTGACCATCATTAACATCCTCTAACTACCAATAGAATGATGTCACAGCAGCTTCTCCTCCCCCCTCCCTGTACAATGACCTTATATAGATACCACTGGACCCATCATTACATCACTACTGAGTAATAGATGATGTCACATCACAGCTATCTCCTCCCTCTCTGTTAACAATGACCTCTATATAGAAACACTTACCCTATGACCTCACGTACTACAATATATGATGGTCACAGCTTATCATCCTCCTCCTCCCTGGTACAAGACCTCTAATGAGAACACTGACCATCATTACACATCATACTGACAATAGATGTCACAGCTTATCTCCTCCCCTCCCTGTCACAATACCTCTATATAGGAAACAACTGACCCATCATTACATCACTACTACATAGATGATGCACAGCTTATCTCTCCCCCCCTGACAATGACCTATAATGAATACACTGACCATCATACATCAATACTGAAATGGATGTATTCACAGACGTTCTCTCCTCCTTCCTCCCTGTACATGACCTCTATATAGATACACTTCCCATCATTACATCACTACTGACATAGATGATGTCACAGCTTATCTCCTCCCCTCCCTGTACAATGACCTCAATAGCGATACACTGACCATCATACATCACTACTGACAATGATGAGTCACAGCTTATCTCCTCCCCCTCCCTGTCCAATTCCTCTATATAGATAACACTGACCCATCATTACTCACTACTGGCAATAGATGATGTCACAGCTTATCTCATCCCCCCTGTACAATGATCCTCTATATAGATAACACTGACCCATCATTACATCACTACTGAATCAATAGATGATGTCACAGCTTATCTCTCCCCTTCCTGACTGACTCTATAATAAGATAAGACTACCCATCATACATCACTACTGATAATAGATGATTGCTCAGCTTATCTCCTCCCTCCCTGTACAATGACCTCTATAAGATAACACTGACCATCATTACATCAACTACTGACCAATAGATGTCACAAGCTTATCTCCTCCCCCTCCATGTACATGACCTCATATAGATAACACTAACCACTCATTACATCACTACTGACAGTAAATGATGTCACGCTTACTCCTCTCCTCCCTGTACAATGCCTCTAGATAGAACAACTGACCCATCATACTGACAATAGATGATGTCCCAGCTTATCTCCTCCCCTCCCTGTACAATGACGTCTATATAGATAACACTGACCCATCATTACACTGACCCATCATTACATCACTACTGACAATAGATGATGTCACAGCTTATCTCCTCCCCCCCCTGTACAATGTCCTCTATATAGATGACACTGACCCATCATTACATCATTAGATGATGTCACAGTTTCTCCCTCCTTGCACATTGCTTGAAAAAAAAATCTCTCCATAGATCATAATGACTCTAGTATACTGTAGCCTATAGCCATGAGGCTGCTATATAGCAGATCTTTAAATGCTGTTTACATAGTGGAGATAAAGCCGAGGCAAGATGACTGCCCCATATTAAAATAATTAAAGATCTGTTTTCGCTGTATGGAAAGAGATGATTGGTAATCCAGTCTCTGAAAGTGACTTAAAAAATGACTCTTCTCAGTTTATTTGTGCGGATGAAAATTATCAATACTGGGCTTCATCTCACGTGTTTTCTCCCATTTTCAATATAGGAAGTGGAACAGAGGAACCAAGAAATCAACTATGCCCAGTTTGCTCAGCTGTACCGCTCGCTCATGTACAACGCTCAGAAGACGGTATGTAACTTTCATCCTTTTTACATCTCCCCCCCCCCCCCCCCCCCCCCCCCCCGTTCTTCTTGTTTCTTAATACATAAACCAGTAATGGGATTTCCTCACGTACTGGGTCAGCCTGTCTCCAGTCACACTCGTTTGTAGCATGGTAATAGTGCATCGTCTTTGTCATTACCCGGCCATTGGCAATTGATTGTGTTGGAGACGTCTTTCTGTCATTGGATATTTGTATCTTTCTATTAGATGGTTTTTAGTTCAATTTAAAGAGAACCCGTCATGCAAAATTATCCCCTAAACTAAATATATATACATAAACTGCCATTGAAGAGCATTGCCTCTATCCCTTCATTGTCCCTCTACATGCCTGTAAACCTAAGCAATGAGGTCCTAAAGCTGTATGCAAATGACCTGTGAAATGTCCAATGAAGCATTAGCATATTCAAGCTGTCCACTCTATTCATGAGTGGGAGGCACAGCCACAACCCCCAGGTGTTGACTGACAGCTGTATAATGGATGTGAGGCTTGTATATATGATGTGCTTCCTGGTGTGGTGGCCACGCCCCCTGCACCTGTGTGTGCATGTGTGTGTGTGTATAGGGAGATACAGCAGCTCCAGGCAGCCATTTACAGCAGAACATGTCAATTCATGTGCAATCTGATGTCTGTGTCTCTCCTGTATATTAGGAGCAGCAGCATCACACATGCAAGCCACTGATAGCATACATTTAACACCCACAGACTGCCTTACTATACATTACACACACAGACATGCTTTAAAACTTACATTCACACACAGACATGAGCCTGGGAGAGAGGGGAGGTGTAACAGGAGTGACATCACTGCCTCTGACCATGTGACCAGCCTCATTTACATGATAAAGAATAGATGATTTTACAATGAATAATGTATGAAATAACTAGATAAAGGCTGTGATGGGATCCTTGTGAGCTGCTCCAACAGGTAGAGGTGACAGGACAAGTGGCAGAGACCTGATGACAGGTGTCCTTTAAAATAACCAAAGTCAAAAAGACTAAAAAAAAACACACACATGACAAACTAAAAACGGGGCTGACCTAATTCGAGATTGCTGTGGTTTGTAGGGTTGCAGGATGTGATCTGAGTCATCGTATGGTTTTAGCTTTTCTTCAGGCCAAGGTTACTGAACACCTAAAGTCTAATAGTCGTAGAAATGTGTCTGAAACATTGAAGTTTCTTGCCCTCATCACTTGTGTCTTTCGTTTTCAGATGCCACTTCCGTTCTTGGAAAGGTGAGTAACCGGAGTAACTTTTATTTATTCGCAAAATTTAGTAAATTAAAGGTGGTCTTGACTTACTGCCCATAAGCCTTAGCAAAAAGTTATGTCATAAGGAGGAAAAAATCCAATCAGTCCAACCTATATTTTTTTCAACAGTGTTGATGAGGATGGAAACAGATTATCCAATATTTCCCTCTGGAAGTCCAAGTCAAATATATTGTAGCTAAGAAGCCCCTATGACCTGTTGTAAACAACATTCATTCATTTGTTAAAGGGGTTGTCTTAAGTTTTCAACTAGGTGATTGATGTGGGTCTGCCTGCTGGGACCCGCACTGATCATGAGAATGGGACCCCCAGTGATCTGTAGAAGAGTGGTCCTGTTCTAGCTGATGGTTGGAACAGAAGGAGGAGGATGTATCCTGTCGTTCCATACAAAAGAAATGGAGTTTCAGAAGCTGCAGATCATTCGGGTATCTGCAGCACTTTTAAAGGGGTCGTCCCACGAACCAAGTCCGTGATGAGACCCCCACAGATCACGAGAATGAGGGGTCCAATGGAGTCTCCAGCTCCAGGAGATTATTGGAGCAGACTGCTGTGCTAGACTGTTCTGCTTCGTTCATCTCTATGGAGCTGATTGCCACAATCTCCTTCAGCTCCATAGAGATGAATAATGCAGAACAGTCATGCCCGGCCGTCTGCTCCATTCATCTCTGGGAGCGACATTAGTTTGTCTGAGGTACTCGGGACCCGACCGGACCCCTCGTTTTCGTGATCAGTGGGGGTCTCATCACTGAGACCCCCATCGATCAGCAAGTTAGGCCCTATCCTGTAGAGAGAACTTGGTTTGTGGGACAACCCCTTTAAAGAAAGTGACCACCTGCTCATCCTGTCGTTCATTCCATTAGTGAGAACGGGAATCGGCTTTCTATGGATTGGTGGGGGTCTCGATTTTGTGCTCAGTGGGGTACCCAGCAGTTGGACGCACCCTGAGCACCTTGTTCCTGTGGATAATCGATAAGCTGAAAAATTTGTACCATCCTTTTAATTATAACCATCAGTGCCATTTGTCACTTCTAGGCCTATATTAGATTTCTGCTACTCCTACCTTTAGTGTAGCGCATTCTATAACTTCTCTGTAGAGAACCCTTTACTATGTAAACACCTACACCTTCTTTCCTCAATCCACAATATATGTCTCCTCATCCTTTGCACAGTTCTCCGAAATAATAAATAATGTGCTGTATGTTTGGTCAGTACAAAGATCCAACTGTATCAAATCACTTATATACCAGATCACTTTTAAGCCTCTCTTTGCCGAATTTGTGTCAGGAGAGTCTGCTCTGGGATCTCCATAGTTAGAGGTCTGCTCTGGAGTCTCCAGTTTTATTAATATTATCTCCTTTGGGGTCTCCAGTTTTATTATCTGCTCTGGGGGAGGGGGTCACTCTATTTTTGTCTGCTCTGTGGTCTCCATTATTGTATGCTCTGATGGTCTTTATTACTTATATTTATCTTCTCTGGGGTCTCTATAATTATTGTCTTATTGTTTGGTTTCTTGGGTGGTAGTTAGTGCTGTACTGTGGTATTTATTATTTCTGTAGTGGCAGAGATCGGTTCCATAGCTTTGTTCTTAAGTTGAATTTGTATGTAGGTCGAAACTGTATATTTTATAATTGTAGATCCAGACAAATTTTTTTTTTTTTTGCCCCAGTGACAATTGCAGTTTACATTTTTTTTTGCTGTAATTGGACCAAGGATTATGAATAAAGCTTCATTACAGACACATTAAAGCTGATCATTGCAGCCTGGGACTATAGTAACATCCAGTGAGCTTCACCAGACGTCACAGTGGGCAGGGGGGTCCGTCTGTAAGTAGGGGTCATCTGTAAGACGGGTGACCGCCTGTATTTTGGTAGTCGGTGCTTCTAGTGTGCTGGTTATTAGTGAAGCTTTATGAGCATTCTAGAATTCTGTGGTGATCTTAGTTTGATCTTGTGATTGTAACCCTGTATCCATAGCCATCCGACATCCCCTCCAATTCAAAGACTCTTTTTTTCTGACCTGTGTTCTCCTTGAATTGCCTTGTGGTGCTCGTCTTACGATCTGTATAATCAATGATCCCAGCTGTCAAATCATGGGAAAAGGTTGCTCGTCTCTGGAACCAGGGCTGATTTATTAGGGGGTGGAAATGATGACTTCTTCTGTACATACAGTATAAAATGAATGCTGACTCCACTACCTGAAGGCACTCAGTATTCATCTGAATGGAGAGTCTCAGCAATTCCAGAAACTTCAGAGGCCCCTGAAGATCACAGCCGGAGATGCAGCATTGCATAAAAAGCAACTCTTAATAGGCAGCTTTTTTATGCTTTGCTCTATCATTTTGAGCTCCGGTCATGCATGGAATATAATATTAGTATCATTACATTGTGTCTGTACTAAGGATGGTACCTGTCTGTGTAGGGATGTGTACGACGATATAAAGATTGCTGATCTGCATCTGATGTTCTCTCTTTTCACTGTAACAGCGCCACACCTGGCTGTTGGTTGTGTCTGGTATTGCAGCTCAGATTTTATAAAGTGATTAGAGCTGCGCTACAAGAGTAGACAACTTGTGGACCGGCGGGGGAATCTTTTTTTTTTTTGGGATAAAAAGCAGCCTTGTTTTTCTAATTTTGTACAAACAATTGTTCCTCTTAGAGGAGGAGAGCGTCCGGAGCTGTACCGAGTATCATTACTGGATTTCCAGGGCTTTCTGTTGGAGTATCAGAAGGTTAGTAGCAATAGTATGATGATGGGTGTCTAATAAGAAGTGCTAATTAAAGGAATCAGAATCCATCAAAATAACCCAGGGACACTTACTCATAGATCCAGGCACCGGATCTTTTACTCAAAACTATTTATTGAACATTTTAATCATTTTTACATACATATCTCCCCTTCTCCCGCCCCCACACACCCACAAACAAACATCCCCCCCCCCCCTTCTTATATTTCTTATCCAAGGCCAACTTTAACAGTTATGCTAATGAGCCTAAAAGACTACTGGAGCCCCTCCATGCCACAGATTCTCAGGCTGTTACACTGTCTTCCCCTCCCCCTGCTCCCTCGGCAATCCCCCTCTCCACCCTCTCCCTCCTATAATCTCACTGCAGCAGAGGAATTCCAGCACACAGTAAGGGGGGGGGGGAAGTGCTCCTGCACAGTGCAATAGCCTGTGAAGCTAGAGCACAGGCTCATCGGCATCATTTTAAATGCTGATTTTAGAAGGAATGAGGCCATGGATAACCAATTCAAAAAGATTACCACGGTCAGGGTACCTGGATCTATCATTTTGCTTGATTTTGGTGGTAGATCTCATTTTAAAGGGAGTGTCTCCCCACTATTATGCTGTAATCCTCCATATCACTATGTATAGTCATGTGATTCAATGTAGCAACTACAGTACACCATCGCCTATGAACAATGGCCACCCACCGCCCTTACCTGTTTGGGATACAAGACCTGAAACCATCTGATGCACCACATATGAACATACTGGGGCAGATTTACTTACCCGGTCCATTCGCAATCCAGTGGCGCGTTCTCTGCGGTGGATTCTGGTCTTCCGGCGATTCACTAAGGTAGTTCCTCCGACGTCCACCAGGTGGTGCTGCTGCGCTGAAGTTCCCCGGAATGCACTCAAGTTCACCGGCCTTTTCCTAGTGAAGGTAAGTGCAAGTTATGCGGCGATTTTTGCGAATCCGTCGGGTTTTCGTTCGGCCACGCACATAAACCCCCCCCCCGATTTCCGTTGCGTGCATGCCGATGCGCCTCAATCCGATCGCATGCACCAAAATCCTGGGGCAATTCAGGAAAAATCGGCGCAAATCGGAAATATTCGGGTAACACGTCGGGGAAAACGCGAATCGGGCCCCTAGTAAATGACCCCCATTAAGTCTGGGAATATTATTGTTTTGGTGAAACTTATTAAATAAATTATACTAAAAAATAAATAATAATTATAATCTAAATAATTAGAAACTTGTGTAGCCAAGATACATTTTCTACGAGCCACCAAGTACAAAGCCAGGACTGGTACAGCCTCTCGTCATTATGGGGTTAAGTAGCCCAGAAATATTCATTATATTAGGCGTTAAGCAAATTTTGAGAAGGTCACATGATCAAATATAGATTAAAAGATGGAATATAAAAAATTATGCCGTATTTTCCTTTTTTATTTTTATGTTTTTTTTTTACAGGGTTATTCTATAAATATACTGTGGGAGCTTTATAGGTCGGCCTGGACAGGTCCGGCATCTCTTGACAATTTATTTAATCCTCCGGGGTTTTCTGCAGTGACCCAAAAGTCAGATTGTTTTGACCGAAAAATTCCTGACACAGAAACGAGAGAGACTCTGGACAAGTTTATTACAGTTCACGGTTATCTCCTTTACCGGATGACCCCGCGCCTCACATTTTAATTGCTTTTCCATCAATCACCGCTCCATGTCAGGGTCCAAGGTAATTTGTCTCAACCTAAAATACTGGAGCAGTGTCAGAGAAAGGTGAACGCTCCGCAAATGGAAAACTGGAAGTCTGGTCCTGGAGTAACCAACCGAGAGCTCGGCCCAGATACTGAGGGGATCCGCTGCCTACACTGGAAAGCCCCAGTTACATTGTATAAACTCTTACATTTGGCTTTAACCCTTCAGGGCCATATAAATAAGGCTAAGTGTACATAAGTAATGTCATGTATGTACCCAGTGATTGCACCACCAGCAGAATAGTGAGTGCAGCTCTGGAGTATAATACAGGATGTAACTACTTCAGAGGCCCCTGAAGATCACAGCCGGAGATGCAGCATTGCATAGAAAGCAACTCTTAATAGGCAGCTTTTTTATGCTTTGCTCTATCATTTTGAGCTCAGGTCATGCATGGAATATAATATTAGTATCATTACATTGTATCTGTACTAAGGATGGTATCTGTCTGTGTAGGGATGTGTACGACGATATAAAGATTGCTGATCTGCATCTGATGTTCTCTCTTTTCACTGTAACAGCGCCACACCTGGCTGTTGGTTGTGTCTGGTATTGCAGCTCAGGTTTTATAAAGTGATTAGAGCTGCGCTACAAGAGTAGACAACTTGTGGACCGGCGGGGGAATCTTTTTTTGGGTAAAAAGCAGCTTTGTTTTTCTAATTTTGTACAAACAATTGTTCCTCTCAGAGGAGGAGAGCGTCCGGAGCTGTACCGAGTATCATTACTGGATTTCCAGGGCTTTCTGTTGGAGTATCAGAAGGTTAGTAGCAATAGTATGATGATGGGAGTCTAATAAGAAGTGCTAATTAAAGGAAATCTACCATCAGAATCCATCAAAATAACCCAGAGACACGTACTCATAGATCCTGGCATCGGGACTGTGATAATCTTCTTTTTATTTATTTATTTTTTAATCAAAACTTTTTATTGAACATTTTAATAATTTTTTTCATACATTTTCCCCCTTCCCCCCGCCCCCACACACTTTCAGACAAACATCCCCCTCTTCTTATATTTCTTATCCATGGCCACCTAACAATTATGCTAATGAGCCTAAAAGACTACTGAGGCTTTTCCCATAGCCCCTCCATGTCACAGATTCACAGGCTGTTACACTGTCTTCCCCTCCCCCTGGTCCCTCGGTAAACCCCCCTCCACCCCCTCCCTCCTATAATCTCACTGCAGCAGACAGTAGGAGGTGGGGCAGGGGGGGAGTGCTCCTGCAAAGTGCAACAGCCTGTGAAGCTAGAGCACAGGGGGCTCTGGGCACTGCCCCAGTAGCCTTTTAGGCTCATCGGATAGTTTTAAATGCTGATTTTAGAAGGAAGGAGGCCATGGATAACAAATTTTAAAAGATTACCACAGTCAGGGTACCTGGATCTATGAGTAAGTGGTTTATCCAGGCTTCATTTTGGTGGTAGATCTCATTTTAAAGGGAGTGTCTCCCCACAATTATGGTGTAATCCTCCTTATCACTATGTATAGTCTGTGATTCAATGTAGCAACTACATTACACCATCTCATATGAACAATGGCCACCCACCGTCCTTACCTGTTTGGGATACAAGACGTGAAACCATCTGATGGAGCACATATGAATATACTATATGTAGATGTCAAAACTGAACATTCACCCATTACTACAAATCGTTGCCCCCCACCCCCATTGTGATTGCAAGGAATGATGGGAGTTGTAGTTTGAGCACATCTTGCAGTCACCTTTTAGTTTCCTTCTATTCTTTCTTAACCTCCTTTTTTTTTTTTTTTTTTTTTTTTTTTTTTTTTTTTACACCATTTTCTACATTTTGTAGGAAATGTGGGCGACTGACCTCCTGAGGGTCAGGGATTTCATGTTCCACTTCCTGCGTGACCCTCTGCGGGAGGTGGAGGACCCATATTTTACTTTGGAGGAGGTGAGCGTCTTATCACTTCAGTTATGACCTCCTTTGTTCTGCTGTACTTTTATCTTACACGGTTTTTGATGTCCCTGCAGTTTGTTACATTCCTGTTCTCCAAGGAGAATAACGTGTGGGATTCATCGCTGGACACTGTGTGTCCCCAATATATGGACAACCCTCTGTCCCATTACTGGATCTCCTCTTCCCACAACACGTAAGACTTTTCAGGGTTGATTTCTTTACTTTTGTATGTAATTTCGCTCTCTTTTTCCATGTACACATTTACCTCCTGTCTACTCACTATTTGTGTCTTTAGGTACCTTACAGGGGATCAGTTCTCCAGTGAGTCCTCTCTGGAAGCTTACGCCCGCTGTCTGCGAATGGGCTGCCGCTGTATAGAATGTGAGTAACATGAATGGCTCCACCTAGTGGAGAGTCTATGTTACTTTTATTTTCTTTTTATATATCAGTATTTTTAAAAATTCACCATATTACTGATAGGAATCAATGACTTAAACTCTGAGGATATGTATTTAGGCAGAACATCAACCCTTTAATTTATCGGCCATTTAGATCAAGGATTTGGCAGAAGGAATTGGAAAAGCGTTCGGTATCCTAGTAATAATAATAAATAATAATAATTCTTTATTTATATAGCGCACACAGATTACGCAGCGCTGCATAAAGCATGGCAAATTGGTACAAAACACTATGTTTTTGAGTGTGGGTGGAAACCGGAGGACCCGGAGGAAACCCAGGCAAACACAGAGAGAACATACAAACTCTTTGCAGATGTTGACCGGGTGGGATTCAATCCCAGGACCCCAGCGCTGCAAGGCAGAAGTGCTACCCACTCAACCACCGTGCCGCCCATAGCGGTTACAGGTGTATTTCAGGATTTTGATACTGATCACCTCTCTTTTTATATATGATCAACTTTCTAATTGGTTTTGTTCAGCCTCACTGATTCACTGGTCATTATTGCTACGTGGTCTATTTATGGGGTTTTCCACGAGATAGGGCCTAACTTGCTGATCAGTGATTGCAGATTGCAAAAATGAGGGGACCTCGTCGCTCAGTCAGACTAATGGACGCTCGGCAATTTCCGTCAGCTCCATAGAGATTAAGGGAGCAGAATGGTCATGAACGTCCGTCTGCTCCATTAGTCTGTTTTTGCGAATTGAGGGGGTCTCAGCACTGAGACCCCACTGATCAGAAAGTTCCCGAGGATAGGGCCTAACTTTAGTTCATGGGGAAACTCCTTTAAATGGGCTGGCTACAAATAACAAAATCCACCAGGACAAGTATAATATTCTGATAGGGTCACTCATATTGTACTAATCACTTCCACCTATAGGAGCCCCTCCACGTGATCCATCGGCAGCCGATTTTGCAACTTACTGTCCCATATCCTACGGGTCAGGGGGCTGTGGGCTTATTACTAAATTCACATCCCCTACATAAGCACCACTCCCATGTCACTGGTTGGAGGGTTGATGGTAATGATGGTAATACATGGACCCCCTTTTAAAGGGGTTTTCCCAAGATTCATTGCTATCCTGTTTTCACGGGACTGGTCAGGTAAGAGTCCTGCAGTTCTAGCCACATCCCTATGGCAGTAATAGAGATGGCTAGCGCAGGACCCGGATATCACCTGCAGTCCTATGGAGCAGCAGGACACAACTTGACAAGTCGTCCATAATTGGAATGAATGACAATATTCCTAGATGCCAGTTTTTAGAACAGTTTATTTATAAAATGGAATTGGAAAGCTGAGTCTGGAGATCAAGTGACATCACTGTATTACATGGCAGCTTTTTTCCTGGGCAGCCACCCAAAAAATCGCTGTGTCTGCAGAGATGATTAATAATTGTGTCTGTAGGACTCCCTGATGAATGATTACAATGGGAATATTACAGTTTTATGTCATTATTTTCGGTCTTAACCAGTTTAGTATCTTTGTATACAAATAACCTTTTGATCTTTTGTACATGGTGTGACCACCCAATGATTACCTGGCTCCTCTTTTGTATCTAGTGGACTGCTGGGACGGACCAGATGGGATGCCGGTAATCTATCATGGACATACCCTGACCACCAAGATAAAGTTTTCTGAAGTCCTCTTGACTATCAAGGAACATGCCTTTGTGACGTCCGAGTAAGTTTTTATTTCATGATCGGATCTGATCAATGTCCCTGATGGTATGATCATCATGAGACATGGATTGTTTGTTTGTTTTTTATGGGATAAACCCCATAATAAAACTTTATCATTTATAATGGCCAGAGCTCTAACTCCCCTGTATAGACAAAAGAAATGAAATTCTGTCTGCTTTCAGCCACCACTAGAGGGAGCCCACTGTTATAGTGATCATCTTTGTTTAAAATAACACAACTAATCAGGTAATATACAGTATAAAAAAAAATAAAAAGTACCTCAAATTATGTAAAATTAAACAAAAAAACACTTCTTCACTTTTCTGTCCCTTACCAAATCTGCACTGTTGCTTCGGTAGTCCCCGTTGTTTGTCCCCATCACCGCTCTGGTTCTTATTATAACAGATAACCCCTGTAATACATTGAATTGAAAAATATCGATCTCTTAACCCATAGGTCACAGTGGGTTATTGGTATCTGATTGTTCAGGTCATATTTTTGCAGTTCTTTCCTGCTCTATCTTTGGAAAAGCTTCACATATCATAACAATTCTTTACTTAGTTTTTTTTTTCATGATATGTGAGACTTTAACATGATAGAATAATTTTATTAATGGCATATTTTTATTATAGAATTGGCAAACAAAACAAAAAATATGCTTTTTGTTTTGTAATTTTTGTTACATTAAAATGTTTCCTTAATAAGCCGTAAAATTGTATAAACATTTACAAAAATATGTTATTAATATGTACAGTGTCAATCCATTATCATTTTCCATGCTCAGAGACCACGGCAGAGAGTGCATGTACTTTTACAAAGTGTCTTCTGCAGTTCCTTCTACATTCTGCGTTCAGGCGGCAGCCTGGAGGGGGGCTCGCTTCAACCATCATGTCTCCTGAATTCCTGGCTCCTAGAAACACCCTATTAAAGAGGAGAATGTCCCCCTCTGATGTCATGTCAGAAATAGAAATATCCACTGTTAAAGTTACATTCCGGAATTAAGCTCTGAATTTAAAAATCACATTTTTTACTCCATCTTTAACAGTGGATATCTGTGGTTCTGTTTCACCTACAAGAACATCCTGGTATTATATTAAATGGGAGATTCTCCTCTTTAAAAAGACACCAGCAGCGGCTCAGGAGATATGACCATTTAAAGTCATGACACTGTAAAGGGAAGGTGCAGATAGGACATATATAGCTGTATGGCATTTGTGAAGGGGTTAAAGGGGTTGACCCAAGATTCAAGATGTTCCCTATAGAAAATAGGGGATAAGAAGGTGATCGTTGAAGGATTTTCTACTGGGACATCAAAAACATCAAAACATTTTTGAGACTCCCATGGTATTGAATGGAGCAGCAATTAGTGAGGATGGGACCTCCGGTCTCCAGATTGCTGGGGTTCTCATAATTGTGGGGTTCCGAGCGTTGGGACCCTCTCTGATCACCTTGTTACCCTACACTCTGGATAGAGGATAACTTAAACACTTGGGACAACCCCTTTAAACTCCTTCCAGTGGCAGCAGCAGGCGCGATGCTCTGCATCTATGTAGCTGGTTTGTCAGGGACATGTTTGTATGACATGTTAAAAAACATTAATAGGTTTATATTTTCTCACATTGCACAATTTTCTTTCAATTAGGTACCCGGTTATCTTGTCAATTGAAGATCACTGTAGCATAGCCCAGCAGAGGAATATGGCCCAGCACTTTAAGAAAGTGTTTGGGGACATGCTTCTTACTAAACCAGTGGATGTCAATGCCGATGGCCTCCCATCACCAAACCAGCTCAAGCGAAAAATCCTCATCAAGGTTAGCAAGGCTTACCACATCGCAAGCAGCCATTGTTCCGAATTGATAATGGTTCTGTATTGCCCCGTCCTTTCTTACCCACTTCATGTAATGTTCACAGCACAAGAAGCTTGCGGAGGGCAGCACCTACGAGGAGATTCCTACTTCTACTGTGTATTCGGAGAATGATATCAGCAATTCAATCAAGAATGGAATCTTGTATCTACAGGATCCCATAAATCATGTAAGAGTTTGGTCAGGGCGATGGAGTCAGTGACTCTGGTGAGGTGATATCTTACACTGACTGTTTCATCTTCTTCTCCATTTACAGGAGTGGTATCCTCACTTCTTTGTACTTACCAGCAGCAAGATCTACTATTCAGAAGAGACGAATGGTGGACAAACAAACGATGATGAGGAGGAGCAAAAAGAAGTATGAATTGTGGGACTCGGGGGACTGAGATGCTGTATATTTATTGCCAGGAACATATTAGATCCTTAGTGTCAGACTGTGGTTCCTTAGGACTGTGTAGACAGGTTGAAAGGATTTTGGGTTCCAGCTCCGTTAAAAATAAACTTTCTTTATTGGAAGATATTAAAATACAGCAACATAACTAAGCAGCTGACGCATTTCAGGCAAAATAAAAAATTAACATATCCTTAGTCATAGCTAGTTTTGTTAGTGCTCCCTTTATGTGTATATAAACAAGAAATTAATGACCGGAAAATGTCGGGTCTGGGCGTTCCTCCAAAGGAGGGGTTCCTTAGAACCAATCTTCAGCATGTCTCAACAATTTAGCAAATTAGGTTGTTGTCTTCTGATGTATCTTTGTTAGGTTATAGCCTGGGCCCACCGGAGGATCTTCTGATGCTCTGGTGGGACCGTCCAACACTGTTCTCCCTGCTTTGTGATCCATTGCTTGGCAGTAAATATTACATGTATTGTCTGGACTAAGACCATCTAAATGTGGAATTGGTTTATAATGCACTCAAAATCAACATAACATTTTAAAATATACATTTCATCCCATACAGATCAGCAACAGTTCAGAGTTGCACTCAGCGGAAAAATGGTTCCACGGGAAGCTTGGTGCAGGCCGGGACGGACGGCAAATAGCCGAACGGCTCCTGACTGACTACTGCATCGAGACTGGAGCCCCAGATGGTTCTTTCCTTGTTCGGGATAGCGAGACCTTTGTAGGGGATTACACGCTCTCTTTCTGGTACGTGTTCACAATAAGAAACCATGTTGCATTATAATGTGTCACGTTGGTGAAATTGTGAACATGTTAAGAGGTATTATGTGTATTTGATGTTGACTTCTTCTTCTTCTATTCTATAGGAGAAATGGAAAAGTCCAGCATTGCCGGATACATTCTAGACAAGAAGCGGGAAGCCCCAAGTTTTTCCTTACGGATAACCTGGTTTTCGAAAGTCTATATGTGCTTATCAACCACTACCAACAGATGCCATTAAGGTGTAATGAGTTTGAGATGAGGCTGACCGAGCCCGTTCCACAAACCAATGCACATGAGAGTAAAGAGTGAGTTTTGGGATCTGTACACACAAGTGGATGTAGTTAAAAGGGGTTTTGGGGACTAAAATATTGATGATCTCACAGGATGCACCAGCTGTTTGACACTGAACTCTCATAGATTATTATTGTGCCTGTTGTTTGTCAAGTTACACTCTTTGAATCTGAGTTTTGATGTTCTCGTTGCAGATGGTACCATGCTAGCCTCACCCGAACACAAGCCGAACATATGCTGATGAGAGTACCGCGGGACGGTGCTTTCCTAGTGCGCAAAAGGAGCGAGCCCAACTCTTATGCAATATCTTTCAGGTAAGGAGAGATTTACTAATGCTGCCTAATATTTAGGATATCCCAAATGTCAATTGAGCATTAATAAGATGAACCAAATCTAATACTATGGCTTATGCTGGTGCTGTAAATTTGGTGCATCTTAGGCTCGTGTTGGCTCTTCATTAAACCGTCTTAATACTTTGCTCCAATAAAGTGGCAAATCCCAGTAATAAACCTGGCACTAACTGTTTCACGTTTGTTCTATTTGGCACTAATCATTCACAGATTTATCAAAATTGAACAAATATATGTGCACCAATTGGTGTAATTTTGGAAGGGTATTTCAATGTGTCTTCAACCCTTCTAAAGATCTATGATTTGCTTTTAATATATCCCATTTCTCATTGATCTGATACAGAGCGGAGGGAAAGATCAAACACTGCCGGGTCCAGCAGGAGGGTCAGAGTGTGGTACTGGGGAGCTCAGAGTTTGACAGCTTGGTGGATCTCATCAGTTATTATGAGAAGCATCCCTTGTACCGCAAGATGAAGCTGAGATATCCCATCAATGAAGAGACTCTGGAGAAGATCGGCACAAATGTGAGTGCTAAGGCTGGGATTTTGTTTAGGTTAGGTTCAGTCTCCTGCTTCAAAATCCTATTGGGGTGTTAGTCTCTATTTCGATTTTTGTATAGGTTGCATTGACTTTTAAGGCTAAGTTCACACATGTTGTTTGTACAAAGTTTGCACCAGATGATCGGGGAGAGCCCAATAGCAGGGACCCCACTGATCATGAGAATGGAACCTTAGAAATCAAGAGAACGGGACTTTCTCAACAATGGGTGGAGGAGCAGGTCAAGCAATTTTCCTGCCATTCCATTCAATAGTCAGCGCTCAGCTATCTTTAGTATTAACATATAATAAAAAGAGTGCTGGAGATACCTGAGCGCTATGCGTGGCAATGTCCAACACTCCCATACTATTGAATGGAGAGGAAGGATGTATATGCTCGTAAGAACGGGACTCCTATTCTCCAGGTTTCTGGGGTCTGTTCTCCTTATCAATGGGTGACTCTGCAATCGAATGATCAGCTTATCATCCTCTATCCTTTTGGATTGTGGATAATAGCAAACTGTGTACAATCCCTTTTAAGGCAGTATTCTGCCTTAAAACTCCCCTTTTGGCCACAGTTTAAAAATTGATTCCTCTACCAAAACTGCAGCTGCCTTTCTTCAACTGGGGAGAAAATCCATTACACAGAATGTCATCTGCGCAAGTCTTTACTTTTTGAAATATTGGGCATTCACAATTTCCTCCTCTTGTTGTAGGAACCAGATTATGGGGCTCTTTATGAGGGGAGAAATCCTGGTTTGTATGTGGAGCCCAATCCCATGCCCGCATTCAAGGTATTCAATCCTACTAATTTCACCCAAGATTGTCTGTAGATGTCTGTGTCTCCTTTTACCAATGGTCCTTTGTTCTTTCCCTTCCTAATCTTCCTTTTTCTCTCCCCGAATCTTGCTCCTTCTGTGTCCCTAGTGCTCTGTTAGGGCCCTGTTTGATTATAAAGCTCAGCGCGAGGATGAACTTACATTTACCAAGAACGCCATAATCCAGAATGTGGATAAGCAGGAGGGTGGATGGTAAGCACATTGCCTCCCAACCTTGTTCTATAAAGATCATTTTAGGACAACCCCTGCCTATTGAGTCATTGAGGGTGGTCCTGTACTTTCTCATAAATTTCCCATTGAGCAGAGGAAACCTGTTGGGGGTTTTAAAAAGCAAACCCGCTGTGATGATCCCTATTTTCAGAAGGATATTTAGTCATGAGAAAATCCCTCTAAAATATGGGACTCACACCGGAGGCCAGGGCCCTCCACCTATAGGGCATGGATGACACAAGGGGTCATAACCCCCACTTTTGAGATGTCTGTAAGACATCCAAGGCCTATCATATGCTATAAAAGGCTGAGATTGGATCAGAATGTATGTAAGTGGAATATACTCTTATCACAGTAAGGGGCTATTACTTATACTGAGATTTTTTTTTTATAGGTGGAGAGGAGATTATGGCGGTAAAAAGCAGATGTGGTTCCCTTCCAATTATGTGGAGGAGATCTTCAGCCCCCCTGAACCTGAACCAGAGCGACCAGTAAGTCATATTCCTGCGTAAAGTTTGTGTATGCTTGGGCACCTCACAATGCCATCTGTTTCCTTATTTGGGAAGCAAAAAGGAATGCCTACTGAAAAGAAATCTGTATGAGGTCCCATGCACATGTCTGCAGCATCCAACGTGTGCCGTGAGCAGCAAGGGGAATGGAGAGAAGAACGGTGAGCGCTACTTTCCATAGTGAGCAGAAGAGCCTCCCAGGACAAGTATAGGACCTGATCTATCTTTAGCGCAAAGCTCGGACATAGTACAGTGAGACAAAATGTGATCACGTCAATGGTGGCCGCCAGCTAGCTTCCGTTTTTGGGGCTAGCTCACAGCTGACTCACCCGGACATGTGCATGAGGATGAGGCCTTAGTGGACACGCATACCCATCTGTGCCATGTCTAATCCTGTTTTTTTTTTCCCTCAGCATCTGGATGAGAACAGTCCACTTGGAGACCTCCTTGGAGGTATAATCGATGTTCCATCTTGTCAGATTGGTGAGTGTTTCTCAAAAGTGTTATATTTATGCTGGTTATGGAGGTACATCATGTATTAGGCAATTTACTTTTATCTATCTTCCATGTTTTAGCCATCCGCCATGAGGGACTGAACAATCGTCCATATGTTTTTACTATAAATGTCCCATCTGTGACAAGATGTCAACTTGATGTGGCAGCTGACTCAGCAGATGACATGCACGACTGGGTGAGAAAGATCCGGGAGGCGACCCAGACAGCAGATGCTCGGGTATGAGGATCCATGTCTTGTCTTGTAGTTTGTTTGTTTTTTAAATCTTATCTGAGCGATTTTATAATATTCAGACATTCACCATTCAGGTATGTGACTTTTGTCCAAAAAAATAAAAAAACATCCACGCTGGTCACAGCAACATATTTCCAGTCTCTGGGCTTATGGTCCCATCACACTTCAGTCACTTGCCAATCTGACAGGACTAAAAGCCCTGATACATAAAACTGATGAAAAATAATACAGCTGTCAAAATGGTATCAATGAAAACTTTTCATCTCATCCAGCAAAAAATATGCATCTCGTGCTGCTGTGAACACGTGAACATAGAAGTATCGTCTTCTAGGAGCCCATCATTTTTTGCCAATTCCGTCCCCTTTAAAAAAAAAAAATTCCAGCTTCCCAGTACATGCCACAGTGTATAAAATGGTGCCACTAGTATAAGTTGTCCCACAGATAATAAACCCTCCAATAGCTTTGTGACTGCAAAACTTAAAAAGATACAGCTGGCGGAAGAAGGGGATTAAAAAATTGGAAACTCTGAAAAACCTGGTCCTAAGGGGGTTAAATAAATCGTGAATTTACTAATATATATATATTTTTCAACACGTATAGCTCACAGAGGGTAAAATCATGGAGCGAAGAAAGAAAATTGCCTTAGAGTTGTCTGAACTTGTCATTTACTGCCGGCCTGTGCCCTTTGATGAAGAGAGTAAGTGAAATAGTTAATTATATTACCCTACGGGTGTATGGTTACCCATGTTTAAGTATCCAGGAGAAGTGACTGTGTCATTGACATCAATGATGTCTGTTCCTTTGCAGAGATTGGCACAGAGAGGGCATGCTATCGGGATATGTCCTCTTTCCCTGAAACTAAAGCTGAGAAATATGTGAATAAGCAGAAGGGCAAGAAGTTCCTGCAGTACAATCGGCGTCAGCTGTCTCGTATTTACCCCAAAGGCCAACGCCTGGACTCCTCTAACTATGACCCTCTGAACATGTGGATATGTGGTAGCCAGTTGGTGGCCCTCAATTTCCAGACGCCAGGTAATTTCTTTTTAAGGCTATATTCACACTGTGTGCCCCCTGTACCATAGCACTGCGGGCACACGTTGCCGCCGGGGAGATGAGGGGATGCTCACCACCACCCCTTTCCATAGAGAAACATGGCGCACGGCGCCATATTCTGGGGCAAGATAGGACATGTCCTATCTTTCTCCTGGCTACGGAATGGGACGGTGCTGCACCGTACCGCTCCCGGTGCTGCACCCATTGCCGTCTATGGGGGAAGTATATACGCCGTATATACGTCCCCCATATGGCAGTGTGAATGTAGCTTTACTCTGACACTTGAACACTTGCATCCTCTGATGTGCACAGAGTTGAGGTAGTGCTCACAAAAAACTTCTCTGTCGTATTCTGCGGTACTTGTGGCTTTGGGAAATGTGTCCTAGAAGCAAATAGAAGGTACCTGCAGTCTCTGCCATGTCCATTGCCAAGTGTATCGCCTGAAACTGGTTCATTGTGTATCCTTGATTTACTGGGCCCAAACCACCTCAGCATGTTGGTTCAGTTGACTTGGGTTTGGGTCACAGCCGGCTAACACATGAACCTAGTTGCCCATATTGAACTCGCTTTGTGAAACGGTTAAATGTCTTTTTACACTAAGTTCAACACTTCTTTTCTTCAGACAAGCCTATGCAGATGAACCAAGCCCTGTTCCAGTCAGGCGGACGTTGTGGTTATGTCCTGCAACCAAACAGTATGAGAGAAGACCTGTTTGATCCATTTGACAAATGTTCCCTTCACATTTTGGAGCCAATCATTATCTGTGTTGAGGTAAGTCTCCGGAGAATGGTTTCCTATACAGACAAACCAGAACAGGCCATCGATTTGGACCAGTTGGACTGTGATGACTGTGATGACTACTATGTCTTCTTTTTTTTTCCACCTCAGATCCTTGGTGCCAGACATTTGCCTAAAAATGGCCGCGGTATTGTGTGCCCATTTGTAGAAGTGGAAATTTGTGGAGCAGAATATGACAATGCTAAATCGAAGACAGAAATTGTTGGTAAGATTATTCTGTATTCTTTTGTGGCACTCGTGCTGCTTGTGGAGGAGCTGAGATGTCTTTGAAGTAAAACGCTGTACTTTCACATTGTCTTGGTTTAGTATGTGCTCTAGGTTCACATATACATTATATACATTAGATATACATCTTTGTAGGAGAAGTGTCTATTTATGAGAAACTTTGGGGCCTCGATGCAGAATAAAATCTAGTAATATGCAAATGAGCATGGGTATGGCCATGGTGCACCCTCTTGATGTCTTGGCTTAAAGGGCATCTACCACCAGGATGAAGAACTGTATGCAAATGAGTCAAAGGGGCTCCAGGCTCCATAGGTGTTAATGGAGCCTGGAGCCCCTCAGGCTCATTTGCCTACAGTCCTTCATCCTGGTGGTAGATGTTCTTTAAGCAGTGATAACCCTAATACTTTAGATTAGTAAAGCCTCTTCCTACATTAAAAGGTCTTACCTTAGGTTGACCTAAGTGCTATTTTGCTCTCAAGATTTAAGGATCCCTTACATTTCTTTTGGTTTCTCCACAGTTGATAATGGTCTCAACCCAGTCTGGCCTCAAAAGACGTTCCAGTTTCTCATTGCCAATCCAGACTTTGCCTTCCTACGATTTGTCGTCTATGAAGAAGACATGTTCAGTGATCAGAACTTCTTGGCCCAGGCGTCATTTGTGGTGCGCGGTCTGAAAACAGGTACATTATATAATGAGAGAGAATTCACTAGTGATACATATATGGCTTAGTTCATGAAGATTATAAATACCTGTATGTATTGCAGGATTCAGGGCTGTTCCACTGAAGAATAATTACACTGAAGACTTGGAGCTGGCTTCACTTCTCATCCGGTTAGACATCTACTCCAGTAAGGTAAGAACATATTCAGGGGCTCTTCCCTTTATGAAGACAAGTCCCTCTATTCCATTTTAAAGATAACTTTTCTTCATCTCCGACATTTTTCTTCATGTATAGTTCAATCAACAACTTTCCTCATTTGATTGGTGCCACTGCTTCCGGCAATCTTTGCCATCCTGGGCTGGAACACAAAGCCTGGCACCACCCATCGTTTAGGGCCTTATTAGCATATTAGGTGGCAAAACCCCTAGAAAAAAAGTTCAAATCTACTTAAATTTGTGGATGACTTCTATTAAAGAAGTTGAAGTTGATTAAAGTTGATTTTGCCATTATTTTAGAAGGTGATGCAAAAAAAAGATCAAACCCCAAATTTACCATCACATGTATATAGACTGTCCAAGAAGTTGTAAGCTCTGATGGATTTCTAGACCCAGTTATAACTCCATGTTGGCTCCTATGTGGATCACATGACTTTATCTGACTATGGTTCTACTTTTGTGACTCAACGGGCATAGTCATAAAATCTCACAGGTGTTACCTTGACCATACGATCAAGCCTGAATTGAAGCAAGCGTACTGAAATGTAGTAATCGATGGTCATCAGGTATAGCAGGGATAGAAAAGCAAAGTTCTGCAAACCCCTTAAAGCTTTGAGGCAAGGAATACTGGCCACGATGTATGTGATTTTTTTTTAAAGCGCTCAGAAGTGCAGTCTTTTGGAGTCACAGAGATCCTAATCTCCCATCCATTTTTCAGCAGGAGAATGGTGATCTGAATGGAGCCTCCGCACCCCGAGAGCGTGTCAGTGATTCATCCGGAAGGCTACGTGATGGCTTTGGGGATTCTCGCTATGCTCTACACCAGCTGGATGACTTTCGAATCCCTCAAGAATTTACAGATGGTTTTGATCGAGATAGGAGGTAAAGCTCAGTGTTTCTTATGAACGTTTGATTTGAATTCTATCATAGATGATCACGTTCGGCTGTAGGAAAACATATAGGCATGGTTTCCATCACTGATAAGTGTACCAGACTTGTCCCGGCTCCAAACACCGATTTGAGATGACCAAACTTTGGAGAAATCCTGATGACAAAGTTCTCACTAGTAGTCTGTAGTCTTTTGAATTTGTGAGAACTATGGTTTGGTTATAAATTTGATGGTGAGAGAGGACCTTTCACCATCTCCACCAACTCTTTGTAGCAACACCTATTACGAGAAGCAATGATGATGGAACCACCAACATTCCAAAGCAATCATTGCTATTATTCAGAAACCAGTGTGCTAATTTGGCACCCAACTGTCAGTTGTGTGGGGTGGAGCCAACAGCTTGGTACCTCCCGCATGACAGAGCCAAAAAAAAAATAGCAGCACTGATTGTTCAGGAGAGATGTAAGCTAGAATACAAAATCCAACTGTTCTGAAAATGGTGAAATGACACCAATTGGAGTGTGCAAAGAGTTGGAATTGGTGGTGGAAGGTCACCTCTACAATTTTTACACTTACTATTCTTTTTGTTACAGGGTCCCCCGAAAGACACGTCTGAGTGGAGATAATAGACTTTAAACTCAAAAAATAAAGACAAAGTTGTTTGTAAACCAGAGGCTGATATGGCTTTTTGGAACAAGGATCCATTTTCAGTCCTTGGAAAACAGTGCCTCGATGTGGAACTCTGCTGCCTGGCAGCTTGTTCTTTGCACATTTGGTGTCTCAACTTAACCCCTGAAAGGGTCATTTTGCTTAGCGTTTCCGGCCATGGGAACCCTTTACCTACAGCGTGACCCGGAACCTTCTCTATATATAATGCCTTGTATATGAGTTTGGCTGCTCTCAAAAAACTTGAGTTTCCAAAAAACCGTTTCTGGAGTAGCATAGCGGCCTTGCTTGGCCTTTGGTTTTCTTCTGTCGAACTGTGAAAGAAGATACTAAAGAATAGTCAGTGTTCATATTCCAGGTTGTTTTGCCGTTCTTTCCGTACTGCGTCACATTTCAGGGACTCGAGCAGTACAAAGATGATATTTTTCTTCTTTCTTTTTCAAGTGCACGGCCTTTGACCTCTCACTGCGGTATTCCTGTATGGACCGTGATATCTTGCTGCAATCACGCCTCGTTTTACATTTCATCCTTTTAAGGACTATCGTGTTCTGTACATCATGTTTTATCGATTTGGACCTATCCTTAGAAAACCAGCCATTTCATCAGATTTGGACAATCGGACATGGCAGCTTGGATGTATTACTAACCAGGATGCCGTTGTTACTGTTTTTGTTGATTTCAAGAGAATGAGACCAATGAAGTCGTTAAATGGGATGTCTGGGAATTGCAAAAAAAAAGAAAGAAAAGTTTGTTGTATGTTATTCTCTAGAAATGTGGGGAGATTAGTCCATAAGCTAGGTCTGGTATTGCACATGGACAAGGGTGGTGCAGGGGGAAGCTGGCAACCCTTTTCCAACCACTAAAATTTTTTATAAAAACTGCTTAGAATAATATAAAATTTATACAGTAGTATTCGCCTTACCAATTACTCCATTGCACTTGTTCCAATGCCTACTGGTTCCCCGCATTGACATGTGACTGCTGCAGCCAATCAATAACATCGCTGATTCACCGTTTAAGCTGAGGATTGATAAGGCGAATAATTCTGGTTTTCAAAAAATTTTACTGGCTGGACACCCCCGATATGCCCTGAATGGTGGTCAGATCAATGTTTTCTAGACCAGATTGGTTTTTCCGAATGTATTCTTTAATATGCTTTAACATCTAGAATATATCGGCCGATTTGGGGTTTCATCCGATAAAACGTATTAAGGTGGTATATTCTGTAATCGTATGTCGGTGTGGCCATATTCATACAAGCCAATGGCCAGCAATGTAACGTAAGACATTGCCATCTTATATTCATGGGGCCATACTTGTGAGTAGTATTACTTTTTGTGTAGTTGCCATTTGTTCAGTTGTTAGAATTAAATTCGGAGGAGGGACGGACGTCCACTAAGATGGAAGCATTACCGCCACAGCACCTGGACCCATCATTGCATTCTTTGGCGTCCTGAGATCTGGTTTGTGCATCCGAAAAATGGAGGCTAAAATGCACCCACGTTTTATAGATTTACATTCCTTCTACAGAAATGATCCGTGAGGCGCAAGAGACCAATATATTCCGATTTCACGTGCCTTATTTTAGTTGTTTTCCCCTATCCTGTGTTACATAGCCACGCCTGAATTTTCGTTCTTAGGCCGTACACACGGACAAGGTTCAACTCCATTCCGAGCATTTTTTGGCTTGTAACCTCCATCTCACTGAACCCTGCAGTATTATCATTAGCACTTGTATTGAGAAGTCAGAATCCGTTATGTATTCCTTCACACAACCCTCTAAGAGAATGCCACAACTTTTAATAAAAAAAATCTTTAACAGGTTGTATGAAAAAAATGAAAAATGTTGTCTGACCCGATACCCATGGAAAAGAGAGGCGCTGTTTTAGTTTTCAAATTTTTTTGCAACCTTTGTAAGCACAGACCTTCTTTGGAAGAGAAACTATGCTGCCATCTACAGTATTTTGTATTTTTTTTTTTGTAAACTTTATTAGTATTCTGTAATGAGATCCTTATTTAAAGGGGTTGTCTGTTTAGTAAAAACATGGCTCCATTCTGGTTCGTAGGTTATATGTGCTATTACAGCGTGAGGCAGCAGGTGCCTTAGTGTGGGTGCTATAGGCTGTACAGCCTCTTGCACCCTGATTTGCACAGTACTGCTGTTGGATCCGCATCAATTGGATACTAATGGCCTCTCCGGGGAATTAAAGGGGTTGGCCACTTTTGATTTTTGTAAATTGTGGAAGGATATTAGGTAATTTAACAATATACATCTATTAAAAGTTCTGTACCGCTTTAGTGATGTGTAAAATGAATCTGCCTGTCTTTTACCTCACCAGCCAGACATTCCTGACCATAAAATGGCCTCAGATGGAGGGTCATGTGACCTTATCTGTCCATGAACTTTCCTCCTGCCTGAACCTTTTTATACTATTCATGAATATAAGATCAAGGTCCTGGCAGGGCGATTGGTAAATTACCTAATATCCTGCCCGCCCCCCCACACACATTCCAAAAAACATGAGGAAAAGTGGCCAACCCCTTTAACAGCCTGAAAAATCCTTTTAAGCTGTTTATGTCAGAAGACCCACAGTGATTATTTCAGAAATGTAATATAATTTAATGACTTTTGTTAAAATAGACTATATCTTTAATTGGTGGGGCTAATACTAATCCCAAGAAGAAAAGAAGGAACCATTAGGGTCAGGGCATCAATTTTAACCCTGAATAGATACAACTGTTTTAGATATATTAGGATCTAATTCTGGAATATGTATTGTAAAAGCTTTATCTACCCCAATATCTGATTCTATGGCTGCAATCCCACATAACAATAATTTATCAAAACTGAATGATTAGCCATATTAGCATGGCAACCAATCGTGACACAGCATTCATTTTTTAAACAGCTGTGGAAAAATAAAAGCTGCCCTGTGATTGGTTATCATGAAGGTGATCCATTCTCTGGCAAATTTTCCCAACAATTCGCTCATCTTTTTGACGTTTTGCTTAGGGCACGAGAGGGAGCATCTCTGTTTTTTTTCCCTCAACATATAAAGTTCTTAAATTTTGTAGCCGAAAAATAAGTATTTTATTCATTTTAATAGGTTTGCTGCAGGAAATTTAACATTTGCCTCATACAAATGCTATCACATGTGAATAGATCTCTATATACCATAAATATATGAAGGAGGATCATCTCCAAAAATAACCTCCAAGTTACATTACTGGTTTTAAGCAAGTTTATGGGATACATATTAAAGGGGTTGGCCAGTTTACCTCATGTTTTTTGTAAGGGGTGCGTATAAGGCCTCATGTACACCTCTCTCCATTAAAAGCGATGCAGACTGCGATCTACTATTGCAAAATAAAGGACATGGTCTATATTTTGCGGCACAGTCATGACCGGGTGCCATAGATGTCTATGGGAGCTGTGATATGGCAGCAAATTGTGCGGCCGTCTCGTGTTCCCACATATATAGTGTATATGAGGCCTAAGTGTCGCGGGTGGGATATTGAAAAGTGAAGCCTCCTGACTTTTACTTAATCAGCCAGTCATTCCTGTCTATAAAATGGCTGCCCATGGAGGTTCATGTGATCTCTATCTGTACATGAACAATCTCCCTACCAGGACTTTCTGATGGTATTCATAAAATAAAAGATGAAGGTTCTGGTAAGGTGATTGTTCATGGACAGAGTTCACATGACCCTCCATCTGCGGCCATTTTATGGACAGGAATTTCTGGCTGATGAGGTAATAGACAAGAGGCTTCACTTTACATATCAGGAAACTAATAATAGATGTTTATTGGTTAATTACCAAACATCCTGCCCCCCACACTTACATACACATTACAAAAAAACATGAGGTAAAGTTCCAATCCCCTTTTAAGGCCTCATATGCGAATAGGTTTGTGTTTCTGTGATGTTCCTACAGCCTTAAGAGGGCTATAGATTCTATGGATTGAACATAAATTTTGAATTTTGGAGGTCCAACCCCTTATTCTCCCACAGCTAAGCTTAAATAGGAAACAGCGCTGTTCGCGGTGTAGTGGTTACATCTGGGTACTGCAGAACAGCAGGCAGCGCCATTCTCTGTGTTATTGCTGAACTGATTCTTAGCTCCCATTAAAATGATCTGTAGTAACCTAGTATGAACACTACACAGAGAATGGTGTTGTCTGCTTCCAATTTTATTCTCCATGTATCAGCCGCTGAAAACGGATGATCTGTGGAGTCCGTGGTGTTGGACCCCCACCACTTCTTGCCTGGAACACCCCTTTTATCTACCTATTATCACTTTCTCACATGGAAAGCCTCTGATACACTGAGTATTGGTGACTTGGGGCTATGATTTTGCAGGGACCAGACATGGGATAATGAATCCAGTCCTGACCTATAAACTTCTTTCCTGAACATTGATTTCCTCGTGTTTGTAAAGAAACCGCTAATGTACAGAAGATTATTTATCATTTCAGATCTGGCAAAAACCGGAGAGAACGTCACTATGTTAGTAATAAAGCACATATTTATAACCTCGTGTCTGAACGTTACCATTGTCCCGTTACCATTGTCCTTGTGTGAGTGAATCTGAGAAATATTTGGAAAATTCTCGCATATATCCCTTTAAAGTTGAATTATAGATTCAGTTTTATATTCGAAAACTAAACGCTTTTCCGTTAAATCTCCTGGATCTTATGGTTTTTCAATATCTCTGCTTGCTGGTACTTCATAATTTGAACAATGGTCCTTGTCCCATTTGATAAGTCAAGAGGACTACGATTATGCAGATTTTTGGGTCATAAAACTCACTCCATGCATTGATTTGATGGCGTTAAAGGTTTTTTTTTTAGGGGTTCTATGGTGATGTGGATGGTGATAAGTCTGAGAGCTGGGACTCCTACGCTTCATAGTAACAGACCCAGTGGATCCTAGCATCACTAATTGTTGGAGTGGCAGGTCCTTCCGCTCCGTTCAATAATATGGGAGGATCAGAAATTCACCGGCTTGGGGGTTTATTCACGTGATTGGCCATGGTCCTGGTAGTTGGACCCTCAAGGTGATGCCACACATGGTGTTTTTGGTCCGTTTAAAACGCATGCTTAAAAACGGACCAAAAATGCCACGTGTGGATCACCCTCACCAATAAACTTGTGGATAGGGGATAAATGCAGACATGAGAAAGGCCTTGAACCTGCATTTTCCAGCCCAAACTGGGTCGTCTGATAAAATCTTTCCTTATGTTTTTATGAAGGGATATATGAAATAACTTGCTCAAAGCCAAGTCCTACATCCTTATACCCTCATTTCCCCGGCTGGGGCAAAGGTCAGGGCAGCGACAAAGAGTCTGCATACTGAAAACAGCACTGGAAACCTTAGGGTGATGTCACACATGGCGTTTTTAGTGTGTTTTCAGATTGTTAAAAAACTCACCTGTATTTAAAAACGCATTTTTTTGTCAGGTCTTCCAAATTTGCGCAATTAAAAATGGACAAAAACGCATGCGTTTTCAAAGACAGGAAAACCTTATAGAAAGGATGTCATTGTACTATATAGATTTATTTAAATGGACTCTTTCACCAGATTTTATCCCATTAAACAAGCAGCCCCAAACACCCCCCCCCCCCCCCCCGTAGGGTATAAAATATACTTTCTAGGATTTCCTTTTTTATCTGAAATTTCCTCCAAAGTCATTAGAAAATGAGCAGAGAAGAATCATGTTTTTGCCTGATGAGTCAAGTTTAGCACTGCTTGGGAAGCAGATGCTTCTCATTGTGCACAGAAAAAAAAAAATCATTTTCGCCCTCTTTTGACACTAAACTTTTTCATACTTCATTGTCCGGGTCTGTGCGTGGTGTAATTTTTTTTGTGATATGAGCTGATGTTTTCATTGCTACCATTTTGTGGGCTGTACAACCTTTTGATGACTTTTTGTTCCAGTTTTTTTTATATGCTGCAAAATAGCGAAAAAGTGGTGTTTCAGACATTTGGGCACGATTTTCCATTACAGTGTTCAACTTCAGGAATAACTATTATTATAGTTTTGATAGACCTGACTTTTTGGGACATGGTAAAACCTAACATGTTTATATTTATATGTTTATCTGTTCTAGGGAAAGGGGGTGATTTGAACTTTTAGGTTTTATTGTAATAGCAGGAAGGAGATAACCTTGTGCCTTATAAAAGACCTGAGGCTGTCATGGCAACGGATCAATGATCCCCAATGACGTCAGGGGGACTGACGTGTAAACAAAAATGGCAGCACCCACGTCCCGCCGTCGGCACTCAAACACCCGTGATCGGTGCTAGCAGTTTGTTTGCTGTAATATGCAGCAACCCCCATGTGGAAGATTTCTCAGAAGTGTCTAGTGTCCTAGTTGCCCATGAAAACCAATCAGAGCTCAGCTTTAATTTTACAAACGGCTGTGGTAAAATGAAAGCTGAGCTCTGAGTGGTTGAGAGCAGATCTGTTCTAGTTTCCCATGTCAAACACTTATGATAAATCTCCCACTTTTAAATATTATTTCTCGCCCCATTATGTTTATGTGTATATATAGGTCAGAGTTACAAAGTTTTAGGACTCCAAGAGCGTGTTTCTACGCCCCCTGCAGCCTCTAGCTATGACACTTCTCTGATCATTTTCACATAACTTTTGTGGAGACTTTTTATAGGTAAAGGATAATTTGTGAGTTCCAGAAAAGACATTTCGTACATATCTGAGGGAGCTGATAGTATTATGGAGTATAAAATTTGGAGTAAAAGCTGTGTGAGCCAATAAAGGTTGCAGGGGTGTGTCCCAGACACCTTAAAGGCCCCTGTAGTAGCCGCTGATCATAGTTATGCCCTGATACTGCCGAGTTAAAAACCAGCTAAAAAACGAGATCTGAGGATAATAAACAGCAGCTAATCCTCCTCTACACGTATTGCCTACAATTTTTGTGCTTCATTTTGGACAGTTACTTTCTAGGGATTGTCCACTTATGGCAAGCAATTGATATGTTTTGTGTAATGAAATAATTTGACAATATACTTTCTGTGTGAATTTCTCAATGTTTTCTAGATCTCTGCTTGCTTCTATCGGAAGCTTCATTGTTTACTTCCTGTGGATAAACGCCAGTCCCTGGTCATGTGTTGTCACACAAGTGCACAGCTCCTTAGTATTACACAGTTCTAATTACTCTCTGTGATTTAAAGCGTTGTGCACCTGTGTGACATTACATGACCAGGGATTTAGCGGCCGTGCACCTGTATGACATCACATGACCAGTTATTTAGCGGCCGAGCACCTGTATGACATCACAGGACCAGGAATATAACGAGCCGTGCAGCTGTGTGACATCACATGACCAGGGATATAACAAGCCGTGCACCTGTGGGACATCACATGACCAGGGATATAACAAGCCGTGCACCTGTGTGACATCACATGACCAGGAATATAACAAGCCGTGCACCTGTGTGACATCACATGACCAGGGATCAGTTTCAATCCACATAAAGTAAACAATGAAACTTCCTATAGAAGGACAGCAAGCAGAGATCTATAAACCAGGAGTTCATACAGAAAGTTTACTGGAAAATTGTATAACTTTTCATAACACATACAATAACATTTACCTTGACTCCCCAATTAACAGCCCTCCATGAGGCAGGGGGGAAGATGATGATCTACATTCAGAACTACGTACGTAAAAAAGTTTAAGGCAGAAAATTTGTAAAATTAATCAAAAAAACGTACGGTTTATTTAAGGGTTACTGAATAAAATACAGTGTAAAAACAGCTAAAACCGTTCCTCCAGTTTACACACTTGTCTATTTACACGCAGTCATGTGAAAGTGCTCCTGTTCCCTTGAAATCACAAGTTCTTTAGTTAAACACAAAAATATCTTTTGTCCAAATATGTTTTCTTAAATATACAATCTAAAATTCTAGAGTCAGAACCTAGGTTTTCCTACCAAGGCACGACACAGTCACCAGTGTGTGAATAACGTAACGCCATGATGCAGTGATGTATTGTACCGCGGCCTATATAGTCTGACTGGTGAGGGGGGTCCTGTCCTACGCACTCCCTATAGCCTGCAAGGAGTTAATGGGGCAAATTAACTTACCTGGTCCTGTCGCGATCCCCGATTCGGACTGTCCGACGAGGATGAAGTCCGGCGCGATTCATGAAGATCGTGCGCCCGAGTTCCTGCATCCGTCGCCTCTGTGGCGAGGTCCGCCGTAGTTCCCCTCCTTCTTCCCGGTGCTTGTAAGTGCGTGTCTTGCGACACAATTCTAAATGTTAAATCCTGTGCGTTGTCCGACGGCCCGGCCCCCGATTTCTGTTGTGTGCCTGCCGAGGCGATACGCCAAAATCCATTCTTGTGCGACACAATCCCCGGCACGATGCAGCGCAAAACGGAAATCGCCGGGAAACCCAACAAAAATGCGCTCCACGGACCCTTAGTAAATGAGCCCCAATGTGTGTAAGCAGCCGACCCGCAGCCTCCTGATGTATCTGGTGGCCTTCAACAATGGGACAGAAGAATCCGGCTGAGAGCTGTGCCTCTTTATTTTTGTGCAGGTTTCATAAACTTTTCAACTTTCCATTGAGTGAAACAAAGCATCACAGGACTCAGCTAAAAACCTAAGCCCTTTAAGGTTAACCACAAATCTGCTCAGAGAGCTGGCTGGGTTTCACTGACCATCCAAAGTGCAGAGGATAGGACTCTGGGCATCATAGTGATATATCATACAAGGAGTCCCTTCGTCTCCATTGTTATCCTATACAGTTAAGCACTTGTGTTTTGTTTAGGATTTTTTTTTTTTTTTTTTGCAGGGACTCTTGTAGCTTAAGTCATTAAGATGCTCTTAGTACTGTCCTTAAAGGGAACCTGTCACCAGGAACCTCATTTTTACTAAAGGCATGTGGCAGAAGCTCATTACAGCTGCAGTGCAAATGTATTTCTGTTTTCTCTAAGCATTTACAATTTAATTGTGTGATATAACTTACCTTGCATCCTGACAGAACCCTCTGTGTAGTTGCAGGGGTTGGGCTTTTGTTTGGATACATTTAAAAAAACAAAATGTGACTTGTCTGTGCTGCTCACTGTTCAGCTCTTTGCCCCCACCTTTGTGCTTCTGTACAGCTCCTCCCTCCTGCTCCTTCACAGAGATCACAGCCTGGTGAGCTGACATCAGTGGGGGGAGAGAGGAGCTGTATAGGAGCACAAGGGTGGGGGCTGAGAACTGTGAGCAGTCTGCAGCAAAAACAAGTCACATTGTTTTTTTAAATGCATCAAAACCAAAGCCCAACCCCTGTGACTACACAGAGGATTCTGTCAGTTATGACACACTATTCTATTGTAATTAAAAGGCAGGAAGGTATATTTGCACTGTAGGTGTGATGGGCTTCTACAACCTGTCTTTAGTGGAAATGTGGTCCCTGGTGACAGGTTTCCTTTACAATCTAACCAGCTCCCACTATTTGTAGTTCATGGCTTAACTATGGCTTAACTTTTGTACTCAGCAGGGCCTCGTACCACTCAGAGCTCCACCATTTATAATCTGTGACATATCAGAAGTTAGTAATAAGAATATTAGTTACCAGGGGTGTAACTAGGAGATCAGGAGGCCCTTAGAAAATATACATATTTGTACACACACGTTTATACACTTATACATACACTATATGCACGTGTACCCCCATACAATATGTACACATCCAGTATATACAAACTCACCATATGTACACATCTATACAGTATCTGTAACTCCTAAGTCTGTCTTGGAAAATAAACATCACATATACACACACAGCATATACACAAATATGTATATACTCACTATGTGCCAAATTTCTTATTCTAGGTCCCAGCAGGTACTGACGACATCAGGAAAGTAGAGCAAAGGAAGCAGAGATGGAAGATCCCTAGTCCTCCCCTCCTCCCGACATTTCTTATCTAAGGTGCAGCCTCAGTTGTGTACTGTGGAATATGTTATATACATATTTTGCTGTATATAATGGTGTACATCCTCCATTCTTCAATGTAGCAGGTCGGGTACCTGGGCCCCCTGACACTGCAGGCCCCATAGCAGCTAGCTCCAAGCTGTAGTTACGCCCCTGTTACTTACACTAAGTTGTCTTGGACAAACAGCCTCTAACCAAATCTTGACAGACACAAGGTATAGTGCAACGTCAGCGAATATGAGGCGATAAAAAAAGCTCCAAAATGGTACATTTAATGTGCCAACCGGAGACAAGATTACAAACACAGCGACTCTGCCATTCAGTAGCAGTGTCATTTCTATCCCAGTAACTGCATAGGCTCAGTATGATCACAGAATTGATGTTAAAGTATCACCTATATCTGCGTGTCCTACCCCTGGCACATGCCCCTTGTATCAGAACACGGAGCACCAACCACCTCCCTGTCTGGTAATGTGGCTGTTGGTCGCTGCCTCGAATGTATAGAACCCACCGGAGACCTGGGAATTCCAAGCACATCTGTTATTAGAATTGGAGGACCTCAATACTGGAGATAGGAGTGTGTCCAGTTTTTGGGAAAGAGTTTTATGGCATATCCCAGATACCTACTAAAAACACTACAACAATTCTATCAATTCATCCATTTTGACCCCACTGAATCAATTCTTTGGGAGACATGTATCACTCCTATTGCTTTCTTTTTCTGGGCGACTTTTTTGCAGTTTGGTAGGCTGCTTGATTCTGCACCTAAACATTCTCAAAGTTATCTGCCTAAAGGATGTAATGCAGTGGCCGTATTTATCTTTGCAGATGTTTGTTCAACTTTTTGGCTCTGATATTGTCCCATTATTGCACCTAATAAGTCCCAAAATAGAGCGTGATAGACCCAGACTTACTTCTGGGAGCTACTATTTGGGACTAAAAAGTTGCACACCACAAAAAGTCGCATAAGTGAGACTAAACAGGCCATCACATGTATATCACAAAAAGGTAAAACTTAAGATACATTGCAATGATTAAGTAGGCCGACTTCAGGAAACTTCAAAAAGTGGCAGCTAAAAAAAAAACTTTGATAGACGTTTGACTGGGAAGCAAGAACAGTCCATGTCAACTATTTCTACTATAATAAATGTTATATATCTTTATGAATTTCTATTCAACAGTACAATTTTAATCCCTATGCAAATTAGGTTTCTTCAAGGTAACGTTCTGTCTTCACCCAAAAAAAACCAGATGAAAGTTTACCTTTCTGTATGCAGAGCTGTGTCCCTAGTCCTATGGGAGTGGCCAGTGAGGAGCAGGGAAGACATGTTTGAAGTCCCAAGAAAGAAAGAGACCGGGGGATACGGGACTTTTTTTTTTTTCAATTTGAAATCAATGCATGATGAAGCGGTTTCCTGAGGGTGGGGTGGGAAACCTCTCCTGACTGGCCCCTCCCATGGGGCTAGGGACACAGCTCTGAATACAGAAAGGTAAACTTTCATCCAACATTTTTTTCAGAATAAGTGAGTTTTACTATAAAACCTTTTTGGCGATGTGTATATTATTCTCTACGGAGACATAAAAAGGCCAGAAAAAGAGCTCCTGATGAAAGGTTCCCTTTAGAGGATAAAAAATGAACGGTTCCAGGTTCAGGGGACACACACATGCATGTAAGTATGCTTAGTGAAAAATACTGAATCCATCTTGTAGATTTCCTTTAGACTGGGAAAATCTTGGAAACAGAAAGAAATAATAAATTAGAAATTGCTTTGCATTTCTCTACCATGCCCAGTCAATTGGTGGAATAGACTCCCTTAAATTATGTTTCTAGAATTTAATGCTTTACTATGGTAACAGACTACAAACGCATTTAGGGTTTAATATAAACCACTTGTAGTCTGTAACCATAGAGACAAAAGACCTGCACCGGAGCTGTGGATACAAATGACCTGTCAGGGGCAGGGGTATAGAACTGGCTCAGAGTATACAGAATTTTACTCATGAGTTTCATATTTTAAGGATCTTCATCAACGTCTTGGCATAAATTGCCTACAGTCTGAATAACTCCCATGTCAAGATTAGCTGTCAAGTCCCTTACTCATAGATGACTGCACCGTCTCATGTTCCAATGCATCTCATATGCTTTGTGTCCCAATCACTAAAAGGGATATTTTGCAGCCTGACTGATAATTAACCTTTACACTGGGATCAGTAAAAATCACTAACACCCCCCCCCTCTTTTTTTTTTTGAGAAATATACACTCACCAGCCACTTTATTAGGTACACCTGTCCAACTGCTCGTTAACATTGACCTCATTATCCAAAAGTGCGATTGCCATGCCCTCACTTGTGTCCTCCTCATCTGACTGCATATGGTGATATTTCTGAGAGTGAGTTAAAAGTCATAAATATCAAATGTTATATAGAACAAGTCAAAGGCACAAGTATAATTTCATCACTGACTGGAGGAGACAACCTGTAACGAGCTGTGACCCGGTGGCTTCAAAGATAAAGAACCTTAAAGAAGAAAATAATCACCCAATGGCACCTACTAAGGAAAAGATCAAGAGCCTCGAATAAGGGTGTTCCTATTTAGGGGTGGATTAAGACCGTGGGCCCTGGGCTGTATGAATATTATAGCCCCTACAAGTCTGGAATCACTTCCTACATCTGATACTAGAATCAGCTTCTTGGAGAATGGACGATGTGTCCCTTCTGCTGCTTTCAATCTGTGGTTTCGGGACCTTTGGAGGACCCACAAAGTTCCTAGAAAGTGTATTGTGTATTGAGAGCAGGAACTGATGTATGAAGGTCAAGGTCCTTCTGAGTATAGAATTTGGTGGGTGGTTTGGGTTGACATTTTATAAATAGGTGAATTGTGACCTCATGTGCTTCTCCTGGAAGAACCCAAAAACATACACTCACTGGGCACTTTATTAGGTACACCTGTCCAACTGCTCGTTAACACTTCATTTCTAATCAGCCAATCACATGGCGGCAACTCAGTGCATTTAGGCATGTAGACATGGTCAAGACAATCTCCTGCAGTTCAAACCGAGCATCAGTATGGGGAAGAAAGGTGATTTGAAGCCTTTGAACGTGGCATGGTTGTTGGTACCAGAAGGGCTGGTCTGAGTATTTCAGAAACTGCTGATCTACTGGGATATTCACGCACAACCATCTCTAGGGTTTACAGAGAATGGTCCGAAAAAGAAGAAACATCCAGTGAGCGGCAGTTCTGTGGGCGGAAATGCCTTGTTGATGCCAGAGGTCAGAGGAGAATGGGCAGACTGGTTCGAGCTGATAGAAAGGCAACAGTGACTCAAATCGCCACCCGTTACAACCAAGGTAGGCAGAAGAGCATCTCTGAACGCACAGTACGTCGAACTTTGAGGCAGATGGGCTACAGCAGCAGAAGACCACACCGGGTGCCACTCCTTTCAGCTAAGAACAGGAAACTGAGGCTACAATTTGCACAAGCTCATCGAAATTGGACAGTAGAAGATTGGAAAAACGTTGCCTGGTCTGATGAGTCTCGATTTCTGCTGCGACATTCGGATGGTAGGGTCAGAATTTGGCGTCAACAACATGAAAGCATGGATCCATCCTGCCTTGTATCAACGGTTCAGGCTGGTGGTGGTGGTGTCATGGTGTGGGGAATATTTTCTTGGCACTCTTTGGGCCCCTTGGTACCAATTGAGCATTGTTGCAACGCCACAGCCTACCTGAGTATTGTTGCTGACCATGTCCATCCCTTTATGACCACAATGTACCCAACATCTGATGGCTACTTTCAGCAGGATAATGCGCCATGTCATAAAGCTGGAATCATCTCAGACTGGTTTCTTGAACATGACAATGAGTTCACTGGACTCAAATGGCCTCCACAGTCACCAGATCTCAATCCAATAGAGCATCTTTGGGATGTGGTGGAACGGGAGATTCGCATCATGGATGTGCAGCCGACAAATCTGCGGCAACTGTGTGATGCCATCATGTCAATATGGACCAAAATCTCTGAGGAGCTTCCAGCACCTTGTTGAATCTATGCCACGAAGAATTGAGGCAGTTCTGAAGGCAAAAGGGGGTCCAACCCGTTACTAGCATGGTGTACCTAATAAAGTGGCCGGTGAGTGTAAATTAGATACCACGCCAATCAACAGAAAGTAAATCATCACTCCAGCAGATGGACCCTCTATCACTTACACAGTTCTGTATGAGAACAGCTTTGGGCTAGAATTCCGCCTTAAAGTAGTCACTTTTTTATCCAAATTTTACTCTGGTATGATGCGTACCCATGGAACAAATGTCTAACACTCACAGCTCCATTTCACTGCTTTTCTTTGCAGATAAATTACACCTTCCTAGTTGGCTCCACTAGAGGGAGATGAGGAGCAAACTGCATACAATTCTCCTATGAAGTTCACATCTGCTTCACTCAGGTCCCCTTGAAGCCCGAAGTCATAATTTTACTTGATGGCTACACTTAATGAAGCTTCAGAGTTTTGTAACTGAAACATTACCATATCACATTACCTTATCATACAGAGATTTGTTAAGCACAATATCCTACTGTTCTGTGCCTTACCAATAAGTAAAGGGAGAAAAACAAAACTTTATTTACAACCAGTTAGTCCAAACAAGATTCTCGCTAGAAACGTCTGTATTAAATCAGTTTAGGAATACTAAACGGTTATATTATTCTGTATTATAAATAAGCATCTGTACCAATACACATAACAATGAACAGAACGGCCATATAAAAATACAAAGCACTATAGAGGAGCACAGAGCCAGGAACACAACGCCACTCTAGAGATTCTGCTATTTACAGGGGAAACTTCTTGCAATGGACAGAGTTTTGCTCCTGGCAATAGGGTCCCTTTAGTTCCTATACATCGCCATTGTGCTGGTGTCTCGTAGGGGGCACAACGCAAACTTTTCAGGGCCAAGTGAATCCCTGTGGAATCGTGGAGATCCGTCTTCTGGGTTAACAGTGTTGTCTCTTTATGGTCAGTCCGCCTCTGAAATACAAAATTCATTTTGCTTATTTAAAAAAAATTTTTTTTAAGTATTCCCCCCCCCCCCCCCAAATGAGGCAGCTGAATCAAGGCGACCCTCTTTACTTGGTGCAGTAGTGTGCGTGTTGTAGTAATCGTGCTACATCAATCACGCTGCAAAACCAAGATCAGCCACTACAAGTGAATAGCACCGTACCAGGTAAATGCTAGGATGGGTCCCTTCCTTTGGCTGAACGTGGGGTTGCAAAATCCCAACCCCATTATTTTGATATTGATGTGCAAAAAAAGAAAAAACTAGAAGACTTCAAAAGTAACTCAGAATTTGGACCCAGTTTGGTGGCTTTAAAGGAAACCAATCAGAAGTAGATGTGATGGTAGATTCCTCCTTCCTTCCTCTGCCCTAATCTGTAATTTACTAATCCTGGAATCTAACTTGTTAATTTACACATTAATAAAATAAAGTGGGGGGTGGAGTAGCCTCACCTCCAAGTGCCCAGCCAGGCTAATACACGCCCCAGTAGCCTCTACAGATTTACATATTACTAAAATAACGTTTTTATAACAAGTTAGGTTCCAGGATTATTAATAACAGATTAGGGAAGAGGCAGGAAGAGGAATCTACCATCACATCTACTTCTTCTGATGTTAGATACCTCATGGTGGGGTTCCCTTAAATGAGATCTAACATCAAAATCAAGCAAGACAAATCAGGGGCCCTTATTACATTACTGTGGTAATCTACATATATTTGTTATCAATGGCCTCCTTACTTTTAAAATTATAATGAACTAGAAGGTTTTCTGTGGGGTTACCAGAGCACCTCCGTGCTGCAGATTCACAGGATGTTACACTATGCAGGAAGCACTTCCCCCTCTCACTGTGCACTGAAACTTTCTCTGCTGCAGTGAGATTACATCAGGGGGAGGGGTTGGGATGAAGACAATAACAACCTGTGAAGCTGCAGCACAGAGGTGCTCTGGTAACAAACTAACGCTGGCGACGGGTTCTGCCTCTGGTCGCATTCCCAGTTGCCGTGTCTGGCCATGCTTTAGCTCCCACAGGGCGCAGGTGACATCTCTCTCCTTCTTTAAGGAGCAGGGTGTTTCCCAACTAGGCTGTCCCAGCCTATCAGCGTGCCCATCCAGCCATATACCTGTGCAGCTGTGCAGGGTTTGTTTCTGTCTGCTACCCGTGTGTGACCCCCGGTATGCTATACCGTGTGTGACCCCTGGTATACGACTCGGGCTTGTTTCTTGCCTGTCTCTGGATTCTGATTGTACGCTGCCTACCCACCTTGCCTGACCACTTGGTACCACATACCGAGGTCTCTGTGCTCGCTTATATCTATACTGGGGCCACCACAAGAGGTAGCAGCCTTGCAATCTCTCCGCAGCGAAGTCAAAATCCCTATATTAGGGTAAAAGGGGGAATACTGGAGAGGTCCAGGGATAACACCCTTATTGTGTGGCCCAAAGCCAAACCAAAGACAGCACTGTGGGTTCATATCTAAAATAATGTAGAATAAAGTAAAAAAGTTGATTTAAGAAGGAAGGAGGCCATGGATAACAAAGATTACCACAGTCTTGCTACCTGGATCTATGAGTAAGTGTCCCTGGTTTATCATGCTGGATTTTTGATGGTAGATTTCCTTTACCGACTATGCACACTATGCGTGCAGGACTGTCCGTACAAGCATATGGCATCTGAGGCGTCATGCTGGTAAGCCACGTTTCTAGTAGAATATCCTGCAAGCTTGAATCCACAACACTTCCTTACCTAACTGGACAACCGATGGCTCAGGGGACACTAAATCTGCGCTGGCTTCTTGAGAATTAGGCTCCCAAGACTCGCTGTTTTCCGACGGCTCTAAACTCCCATCCTGGGTCTTAGTCTCCGGTGCCTCGTCCTCGGGGTCAGCCTGCGGCTCGTTGCTTCCCTCATCCGGAGGTGGCTGCTGATCTCCTTCCACTCTTTCTGTAAACCATGACCTAATGTTTTCAGCAGACATCCCCGTCTTCTCACACAAGTTGTGGAGATCATCCTCCTTCAATGCGTGCCACCTCCGGTAGTAGTCCAGCAGTGGCTTTACGTACAATGGTTTGTCGCCCAAAAACACTTTCTTGTAGTTGTCATACCACTTTAAGTTGCCGTTTTTGTAAGAGTATCTGCAGTCCCCGAACCAGCGGACGATCTCTGAGCGCGTCAGTCCAGTTTGCTCCACCAGGCCATCATACTCCTCCATCGATGGCCACTGGGTCCTAACAAACATCTGCTTTAAGGCATCTCGCTGCTTGGCGGTCTTCTTTGTGGATGGTCTATACCTCTGTGGTGTAGAGGACCTACTACTGCCATTACTGGCCACCGAAGAATCTTCTTTTATGCTCTCAGTGTTGTCCCCCGATTCCGTCACCCGAAGAGCTTTCAAGTTGATCTTTATGGGATTTACTTTTCTCTCTGACACAGAGAAACTGTTTTCCACTACAGAAGACAGAGAGTCATCTGGCGCTTTCTCAGATGTCTCCATCTCTTCGGCAGAGACCTCTTCTTCCTCCTCCTCATACTTGGCTTGCTCTCTCTTGAGTTCTTCAGCTACCTTTTTGCGCTTTTCTGAGAACCAGGCGTCTATTTCACGTCTTGTCATCTTGGTCTCGGTCCGTAGCCTATTGACCTCCTCGTCGGAAGGTTCTGTACTTTGTGCAAAACTATTTTCCAGAGCTCTGATCTGTTCTGGTGCCCTCTCTTTGTATCTTGTGACGCTGAAGTCTGGTGATTGATGCCATGACTGTCTTCTCGGGGTATGTGAGTGGGTGGAAGGAGTAGGACTTGTTGGAAGTGCAAAGTCTACCGCGTACCTCATATCAGAGCTGGGGTCATCTAGGTGGTCACTTGTCCCTGTTCCGAAAAAGAAGGGCTTGTTGCGGTAGTGATATCTTTTATCGCTAAACCATTTCCTAACATCTCTGGTTGTCAGGCCTGTAATCCGCGTCAGTCTCGCAACCTCCCCATGTGAGGGAAATTGACTTTTGCAAAAGCTGATTTTAAGGGCACTAAGCTGCTGTCTTGACTTTTTGGACCGTGCTACGTGGTCGTAGGAATTTGGGGAGGGCATACTGGGAGATGTGTTATGGTAATCGAAGTCCAGCGCCGCTGTGCTGGCCTCGGTCGTGGTTTCATCAGAGATGACAGAGGGTACGGTAATGGGCACGGATGTAGCGGAACCTTGGATTCCATTCGTTAGAATTGGCTGCGTTACGAACAAACCCCCTGCCCCTTGGGGCTGACTAACTATCTGGCCTGGAAGAGCGGCCTGGATGAGCTGCTGAACGTTATTTGCATTTGCTACAAGCGGTGCATTGAGAACAGTGATAGTCGGCTGCGGTAGCGGCTGAGGAATGGACTGGATGACGGTATTAAACATTTTCTTTCTGGAGTCTTCAATCTCCTCGGGTGACCAACTAATGCCCTGTTTTAGTCTCTGCGCCGTGAACCAGATTTTGATCTGCTCTTCAGGGTATTTCGTCACTACTGTGAGATAACACAGCTCGGCCTTTGTAGGGTAAGGGAATTTATTGAACGAGTTCTTCAGGAAGGAATTGGAGTCCATGGATGAATTGTACGTTGGAATGCTACTCAAAGGAATCATAACTTTCGGGAGGGACTTGGCGGTGGGAAGTTGTTGGCTTTGAGTTTTCTGAACAGAAGAGTGTTTTGGTAACACCGGTGAGATTATTGTTGCTGGAAGTTTTGGCTGGATGACAGATGGCGGAGAGTTTAAGGACACCAACTGTGTCACCCCTGTTTGCAGGACGGGGACTGTCCCGATGATGGAACCATTTAATATGGTTGGATTGACAATGCTGTTAATATTACTGGTAGAAACTGACCCGTTCCGTAGCGCAGTGCGGCTTTTTTTCTCAAACTCTTCCCCAACGTGGTTGCCCATAAGCTTTTTTGCTTCTCCCTTTTTCATGATCTTCATTATAGGTTTTTTAGGCATTGGTATTTCGGAGTAGTCGTCATGGCGGACGCCTAAATCCCGATCGTTCTTGTTGGTACTGACGCTCTGCTCCACCACTGTGTAATTTTGGTGCTTGGCCACAGTCCAGGAGAGATCTGCGTTCCTCGAATGACTATCCGCGTTGTGAGATTCCAGTTCCTTTGGGTCTTTTACTAGAAAGCTACAGGCGATGCAAACATACGATGGATCTTCTCTAAAGTCAAGGTGCTTGGTATTCATATGTTCCACAAAGGGGCTGGTCTCGTTTGAGCCGTAGTTACAATATTTGCAAAAATAGCTCAAGCCGTCCACGTTTTCGTGGCCGTTCGTGAGAAGATCGCTTTCGTCGTCCATTAGGTCTGGAATCATTTCCTGGGGGTCATCTTTGGCGTTTTCCTCAGATGTTTCTGCGTTACCTTCCACCGCTAAGGTCTTGATGGGTATCATGCAAGGGGTGGTGGACTTTCTTTTGCTGGCCATGATGAAGATTTTGTTTTAGTACCACTTGGCCAATACAAAGAAGAAAACAAAGCTTCAAATCAGGTGGATGGCCTGCGAGGCATCACATGTGGATCCAGAGAGACCTAAGAGAGAAGAACATATTGGTTATTTTCACCTTGATGGCAACTCAAAAAATAAAAGCCCCCCCATTTCGTAATGCATCCAGAGAGAAATCGACTAACCACTCAAACACTGCAGACTGACAAATGGCATCATGATCATACACATGCACACCCTGCCAAGCATGCATGTAGTTCTATAGGAAAGAGGGGGAAAATAATGGGCTGTCAGATAGCACTTTTGGAAGTTTTCCCTACAGTTTTGGATGTGCCATGTTTGAGAATGCCTTTAAGTGTTTATCCACTTTAGACAACACTAGAAAAATCACCCGATAAATAGTTTCGAATGGGATCCCTAGTGATAGTCTCATGGCGGCACATCAGCAAGAATTTGTGCAGCGCCACCACAGGGGAAATTGTGCATTACACACATGCGCACTTTGTGCCCAGCGCTTTATCTCTTATGGGTTTTTTGGACATCCAATCCACGTATCCTCTTTCCAGTACCTTTGCCATTGAGGAGCGTCATGAGGTCATGTTCTGTGTAGTCAGAGGAGGCCGACACACAACTTTTCTATAGCACAAGGTAAAATAGCAGAATATAACAGCCTGACCTGACGAAGCAGCACGTGGTGTACGCTGCACAATGCCTCTGTATTGTACAGACTCTGCTATTAGAGCAGAGAATATTCACGGCTCTGACACCAGCCAACAAACCTATAGGCCTCGCTGGGGGCACATAGGTACGGGGGTCCCCTGTGTGACTACAGAACAATACATGTGATGACCACCATAGACCCTACATGGAGCAGCATAACAGGCCGTTACACTGTCAACCCCCTGAGTCCTTCAGGCTCATTAGCATAATTTTAAAAGTAGATTTTAGAAGGAAGGAGGCCATGGATAACAAATATAAGAAGATTATCACAGTCCTGGTGCCTGGATCTATGAGTAATGTCCCTGGTTTATCATGATGGATTTTAAGGTTAGATGTCCTTTGCGACCAGGACTGGCCCATATAAGTTACAGCAGCCGGTGCATAATCCCTTCTCTGTCTCTGCAGTATGAATGGGGATTGTAATAAAGCGTGCATGTGTGTAATACACAATTTCCCCTTTGGTGGCGCTGCAGGAATTCTTGCTGAGTCGATCACTGAGGATCCCAGTCAAATCTTTTTATCGGGTGATCTTTCTAGTGTGGTCTAAATTGGACAAACACTTAAACCAAAGCCATTCTCGGACATAGCCCATCCAAAACTTTAGGAAAACTTTTCAGCCATTCCTAGACCATCTAAAATATGTCATGTGACCAGCAGAGAGGTAAGTGAGGAAGGGTGACCCTATCAGTGGCCACCCCTTCAAGCATTGTATATTGAGAAGCAGCCCAAAGGACACTGAGGGTTTTCCAAAGTCCATCTCCATCATCCCGTGACCTCAGTTTAGCTTCTGAACCCCAGCATTGACAGGGTTACAGCTTGTGTACATCGCCATGTCATATGCTGGCGTCATACCAGTAACTGATCATCAGTAACTGAAATCTGACGAAACCCAAACACACACATTCCCTAAAGCAAACACAGAATTATCAGGAAACCCGTTACATAACCTCCAAAGAACATTCCCAGGAAAAGTAAGAACTGCAAGCAACGTGCAGCCGGATTATATAACGAAAAGGTTCCTGATGCGTCTGCAGCTCCGAGAGGCCAGAATGGAGAGAGATTGACACGCGGCCAAGTACCGCCAGAACAGCGTGTCCTGCCATCTGCAGACTGGAAAAATACTGTGCGGAGGGGATGTGAAGAGCCAGAGCCGACATCCGGATATCGCTAGGACCTGCAGGGGGCGCCAGTTATCTTACAGCTCGCATGGTAAAAGATGGCCGCTGACGTGCGAGAACTGTGCGGCCGGCACTCCCATCCCCCACAGCAAATTGTATGTTTGGCACAGCTGAGAGAGGCGAGAAACGTGCTGACGGCTCCTCTACTACAGAGAAAGAAGCCACAACCTGACCGAAATATAGTCCCATAATGCTGAAAACCTACACAAAGACCTCATACCTACACTCATCCAGGCACTGGGACTGGTAATCTTCTTATATTTGTTACACATGGCCTCCTTCCTCCTAAAATACACTTTTAGAATTATACTAATGAGTCTGGGGGTGTTACCAGAGCCCCTCCGTGCTGTAACTTCATTGACTGTTCCACTGTCTTCACCTCTGCATGCTGTAATTTCACAAAGCGGGAGGGGGGGGGGGGAATGCTCCTGCACAGAGTCACAGCTTGTGAAGCTACATGACAGAGGGGCTCTGGTAACACCCCCAGAAGCTTCCGGGCTCATTAGCATAAATGTAACAGTTAATTTTAGAAGGAAGGAGGCCATGGATAACTAATATAAGACGATTACCACAGTCCCGGTGCCTGGATCTACGAGTAATGTCCCTGGTTTATCAGGATGGATTTTGATGGTAGATTTCCTTCTAACTAAATGAAAATATTACAGTGCGCACACATGAGAAGTAACATCATTATACGGCTTCCATTCACCTCTTCTTTTCCATAGTCTGAGCCAGTGAGTGGAGACCGGATAATAGGACGTCTCCCATACACTGCACATAGACAGCAGAGGGGAAGCTGCTCCGCAAGTCTCGCTCAGAAATAATAATAATATTATGTATGAGCAGGAGCATATAGGACACTATAGAGAATTACTAACACCATTTTAGTGCCTCTCTGCACCCACCCTGCACACTCCTCCCTCCCCCACCTCCATAGACTTCGATGCAATCTGACACCCGCAGCTACGGGCGTCATGCTCCAGTAAGGACGGGTGCAGGGGAGAACATCAGTTGGGGAGATATTTTCTGGAGAATACTTTTCTCTGATAAAACAGATTACGGTTTCTTATGATCACTTGTAGTATTGGTTTATGCAAAGTTGAGAAGTGAAGTGATTATTTAGGCACAGACTCCACAGTAACATGTGACCCAGGGTTTCTCCGATCTGACGCGGGATATCAGCCAAAACTGGCAAAGGCACAAAACCTGTTTTCTGGTGTATAAAGAAGAGCTGAGCTTTCTGAGTGACTCAATCACTGTGTGTGGGAGGAGTAATCAGGGCTCTCCCTGTCAATCTGTGGGAGGCTAATCAGGGCTTCTCCTGTCCATCACTGGGTTGTGGGAGGAGTAATCAGGGCTCTCCCTGTCAATCACTGTGTGTGGGAGGAGTAATCAGGGCTCTCCCTGTCAATCACTGTGTGTGGGAGGAGTAATCAGGGCTCTCCCTGTCAATCACTGTGTGTGGGAGGAGTAATCAGGGCTCTCCCTGTCAATCACTGTGTGTGGGAGGAGTAATCAGGGCTCTCCCTGTCAATCACTGTGTGTGGGCAGACCAATCAGGGCTCTGAACTACTAGTCCCCTCTGTTAGAGGATAAAGGTCCTTTCTAGAATCCTTACTTCTGTGTGAAATTTCATCCGTTTAAAAAATAATAATAATAATAATCTCCCTCAAAGTCAGGCAAATATGACTCTTCTCAGATGAGAGGAGTCAAGTTTAGAGGTTGCAAAGCTAGCGTAACTTAAGCAGCCCCTGTCTTCTGTTCTATAGCACCTAGAACATGCTTTCTTGTTTATTAAAAAGATAAGAATAAAATTATCTAGAGATAGATGGATCTAAAGGCATAGTTGGAAAGGCAAGCTGTAGATACAGAACTGGCAATGCAGGCAGCTCTGTATCTGTCAGAATCATAAGCCTGATGTGATTTGAAAGAGGAGATCCTTACCTTTAATATTACACAAGCATATTTCTAGGTGCTATAGAACCAGAGACAATGGCTTCTAAAGAGAAACTCCCCCTGAAGCCTCTAAACTTGACTCATCTCATGTGAGATTGAGGTAAGAGGAGTCATATTTGTCCATCTTGAAGGGTAGACTTTTATAGGTAAAAAGCTGACATTCCACATAAAAGAGTGAAATCTAAATAGGACAATTCATAGCCTACTAGCGGGGACAAGTAGTAAGCAGGATAAATCCTAGTGACAGGTTCCCTTTAAATTACACCCCTCCCCATGTTTTTAATGATCAGTAAATGCCAAAATGACATTTCTAACATGCTAGCAGGAAGTTAATGGGCAATTTCTTATGACAAAGTTCACACTTTTTGGCACATGCGTCTATACAATTATATGCCAAGAGTTTTATAGGACGACTGTCTTATCGTATTAACACTGCGGTGAGTGCAGGGCAGGGGTGAAGGTCACTTGTGGCGGCTCTAGGCCTATAGGGGTAATGGTACAATGAGTTGCATTGCGGCAGTGTACAGGCTCCTCCGCGCCGTCCTCGTGGGGTTACTCTCTCGCGTTGTGTTTTTCCATCCTTGGTCTCCAACTCCCACAGTATAAATAAATGACATCGCGCATGATCAGACTGCGGCGGGAGGGCTGGAAGTAGTGAAGCATGGAGAAAACCTGACCCACAATCAGCCTGACAGGCAAAAGGAAAGACTGAAGCGGAACAGATTGAGGCTGGCGGACATCAAGCACACGGAGGCCCGGGCTAAACCAACTAGAAACCAGGCACGAAGCCTCCGCCGGAATATTATAGGGGAGGTCGGAGAGTTACTCCACCTGATAGCAGGGAACAACCAACTAAAAGGGACACTAAAAATAAGGATACAACACGTCAACAAATAAAATACTAAATACACTGCAGTCATTTAACACAACAATACAGAAAATTCATACTTCATACATAAAAGGTCTGGTTACCCCTCCTTCACATAAGTGCATTACAGGCGGTCCCAGGGTTACATACTGTGGGTTTGTTCTCAAGTTGAATCTGTATGCAAGTCGAAACGGTTTATTTTATAATTGTGACCCCAGACAAATATTTTTTGGTCTCTGTCACAATTGGATTTTAAAAATGTTGGGTTGTCATAAGAACCAGGATTAACAATAAATCTTCATTACAGACACCTGTGATAACTGTTATAGCTGATCATTGTAGCCTAGGACTAAAGTACAGGAAATTACCAACATCTAGAGGTCCGTTTGTATCTAGGGGTCGTCTGTAAGTCGGGTGTTTTTAAGTAGGGGTCCATCTGTACTTGTTTTTGTATGGATATAAGGACTGACCCCTATGCTACAATGTACATGGCTGCTTCCCCCCTCTGACTAAGGGCTCATTCACGTCCGTATGCTATTTGGACCTATGGATTCCTATGGGTCTGTTCACATGTAATTTTTTTTTGTTCACAGATGAGAGTGCATGCTGCAATTTTTCAATTTTTTTTTTCTCACATGCATACCACAATCCTCCAGAGAAGTCAATGGATCCGCAAAAAAAAACCAAAAAACGAATGGGACATGGATAAAGGTCTTTTCTTCTCAAATGTTGCCCGGCAACCAACAGGGCAAAAATTAGAATAGAAATCCACCTTTTTTTCTTTTCGGATTTAAAAAACTGATGCTGATACAATATGGACATCACATTTCTTGCGTCTGAATGAGCCCTTAGAGTTGAATACAGGCGCCTGCCTTCTACTAATCTGTAGCAAACTTGGGCAATGTCCTCGTGGCCTCCGGATTCGTCTTCACTAATCCTTTATATGACTGTTTGAATAAGACCCTCTCCGGTTTGTAGAATACTGAACATGATCCAGGACCAAAAATACCGGCACCAGTCCCTGCTCCTGGACCAGGATATATGCACATTAATGTTTCATCCGTGTGCTACCAGTTTATTTTATCAGATGGCACACGGACACATTCACTTCAGTGGACCCATGCACATGAGCGAGTTTTGGCCACGGGAATCTGTATCTATGGATCGCTCACTAGGTGACCTTCCCAGAGGTTGGAACAAGCTTTGCCAGCCTTGCATTTGTGTTTGGCGAATCACCAAAAAGCAAATGACATACATACATACCGCGTCATCCGGACCATGAACATGCCCAGGATATTCTGCCCCTGAGCGAGTTTGGTCCAAGAAACATCACTACTTACAGGTTTCACCGGGCTGAACCTGGAATCACCGAATTGAACTCAGCACGTCCCTTTAGTTCAAAAATTTCGGTACAGAAGACCCTGCATGGATTTTTCGGACCAAGCTCGTCCGTGGACAACAGGCTTTGTACCACACCGTTTACCCGCACTTGATAAGACTCACAACTTTCCAGCCAACTTAAAGGACATCTACCACCAGGATGAAGGATTGTATGCAAATAACCCTAAGGGGCTCCAGGCTCCTAGGGCGCTGATAGAGCCCAAAGCCCCTCAAGCTCATTTGCATACAGCCTTTCATTCTGGTGGAAGATGTGTTTTAAACTAACAAATCAATTGTTAAAAACTAGGACTAAGAAACATTGGGTGATAACTAACCAGTGCAGATGGTTTACTCACCTCTCAGTTACAATATTATGTGCAGACTTCCATAACCGAATTGTGTCCAAGGTACAGGTGCTGCCATCTCTACCCCTAGAGGCACATTTGGCCACGAGTACACATATCGGTACAGCACCTGTATATGTGTCACACAATTTTAGGACGCAGTTGGTAGAAATAATTTGTAACCAAGTGACCACCATCAAAACTAAAGATCAATGGGAGATATATATAGATATATATATATATTTACCAAGCCCAGTGCCCATACATCATGTCGATACATCAGGAGGTTCTTTCTCGTAATACGTTCAATATTGAAGTCCCCTGATGTCGGGGTGATAAAACGCAGGCATGTTCTGCGCACGGAGAAGAGATCTGCCCGGAGGGAATGTTATGTGTTTAGACATAGAACTATGACTGTTCTGTTTATATGGACGGCCCGGACAGTCCACAGGGGAAATGGGAATTACATCATTTCATCGAAACTCGCTTTAATTCCAGAGAAAAAAAACAGGATTACAGAGGGGAAGCGATCTGCAGAGGAAGGACAGTGTCATCGGATGATGGCTACAATTCTTTCAGAGATTTGCATAAATGCCCCAGAGCATGCTGGGACATATAGTGACCTCCACAGCAGTCACTGTACATCATTCTGGATTAGATGGCTTAAAGACACCATAGGTTATGCTAACAACAGAGCCCATCAACCATGAGCAGAAGAAATAGAACAACCACCTGTACATGGCAGACGTTATAATGTAACACCAATGGACCTCATTATAGTAAACAGGGTTAATCAGGGGTCCCTTTGTGTCCCTCTAAGAGAAAAGTACAAAAATCTCAATGCGGATGTAACCTCGGCCTTACAAGCATATCGCTGGAAAGGTCTGGCACCGGCACTGGGAAAACACTACATGGGTTTCTCTAGAATCCACTTGGTCTGGAAATTACAGTAACTTTATGGGCTCCAGAAAAAGCCCAGCAGAGGTGACAGGAGACAATTCACACCTAAGCTACAGGATTCTTCCTCCACCTAACACAAACATATCCCCCCCCCCCCTTAAAACTTACCAATACAAAACTATAGTCCCATACCATATACAGTACCCGCATAGATCTTCTATAGGCACTGGCTAAACTATGAGACGACAGCTATTCCTCTGCACCTCTTCTAAGACACGCATACATACATTCTGAATACAGAGAAGAGCAAGCTGCTGCCATACACTGGCAGGATTGGGCATTCTCCATCCTCCTTTCCAACACTTGTTGGGTTCCACCTCCAAAATAAACATTAGTCCCTTGTTTAGACTAATGTATATGGGGTTTTTTAACATGTAAAAAGAAACCGTATACACACAGTGACCACTGCAGGACAGGGACCAGACAATTCCACAAATGTGCGACTAGGAAGGATCTTAAAGGGCTACTCCAGGACAAGCTCTGCCCATGAAAAATCCGCTCAGTGTTACCCCAGGCTCATTCACTAGAATGGAGCCAGCCGGCACTAGCCTCAGACCAGCCTCTATACTATACACATAGTCTGAAGCTTCCGAATGCGTCCTGTGCGCCACTAGCTGATTGGTGCCGGGTGTCGCACTCCCCACCAGCCGCATATTAATGACCTTTTGGCTCATTGTATACACATTGTCCAGGAAGCCCCTTTAGGCCGTGTTCACACGTCCCACTTGTATCACGTTTAGAGACACAATTGGAATGGAAGGCTGAGGCGTTACGCCCAAAAACGAATGCATTCAGACCTAAACACTTGCGTTCAGGAACTAGAAACTCGTGTTTGACTTGACAACAAGGCAAAACGTGAGCAGCTTTTAGGTCTAAACACATCTGTGTTCAAGAGTTACTCCTTAATTTGCGTCTCAAAAAGCAACTCAAGCGCAACATGTGAACGCGGGCTTATTGTTGGGACTGTACTTGCCATATCAGCATGAACCCCTGATTCATGCATGTCCTGCCGTCCCTCCATGCAGTTTATAGAACTGACAGACGCCCCCTTTATATACTAAGGGCACTGTTCGACTTAAAGGGGATATCCACCCAAATCAAGTGTTCCCCTCATTAACAGGATAGTCGATAACTTGCGAATCAGTAGGAGACCCTGCCCCCAGATTACAAGAATGGGGGTCTGTTGTACCCTAAATGAATGGAGCAACAGGTTGAGCACATGCAATGACGTCCCATTCACTGGCTATGGCAATGATGGAAGTAGCCGGGCACCGCGCTCACCTATCAGGTGCCACAGAGATGACTAGAGCAGTAGGTGCATGTGCCGCCCACATACTCTGCTCATTTGGGGGGTATAACGAACCCCTACCAATCACAAAGTTATCTCCTATAACAAGGGTGACGTAGATGTGCGCGATACGGACTGTCGTACAACATACGTGACTAGACCTCTGCCATGATGTGGAGTATAACACTCATCACGATTATAGGTGCGTCTTACTCACCGGGAAGTGAGTCACTGGGACACTCGCTCTCATGGAGAAGGGGAGGGGGGGTGTTATTCCTGTACGGGGGAAGGGACTTGTTCCAACACAATATGGTCGCCCAGTCTCACGTACATAAGAAAGCGACAATCACAGGAGTCGAGTGACCTGATGGAGTCTCGGGGAGTCGTGTAACGCTTATGTAGGAGGCTTCAAACTACTCTCCCTCAGCGTAGGACATCAAGCAAAACTTTAACACAACTTTTACGTTTGAAGGGTTAATATTCAGACAGTATGTGTAAAGTAACAGACTGGGTTGCAACGAAAAGGCCACCCCGATTCTAGGTCACCCTAACCATTCATACCAGGACTGGCTACAGGGCACCACACTTATTAGAGGGGCACCATAGCCAGGATAACACATTGGTAACTGCATCATACTGGAGGCTGGGCTGTAAATAGCGCCCCCTACAGCTTACTTCTACATCATATGCCCCAGCCCACACATGACTGCACTGCTCCTGTTCAGGCCCCCCCTACAACACATTTTAAGGACCATCACCCACCCGCACCATATGCAACACAGATCCTCGTGCCTGCGAGAATAACACACAAAAACAACCTCCCGACCATTTCTCCTACTAATTCCCAAACCCCAAACGATAACACTCACCGACAACCGGTGTCAGGGCCTCTCCGCTCTCCTCTCTCGACAGTTTCAGGGCCCGGGAGGAGGCGGGGCCGCTAGCGATGTGCGAACCGAGTACTAAGCGCTGATTGGAGAACCGCGCACCACGTGACTCCGCCAAACTCTGGGCAGGGCAAGCTTAAACCAACGCCAACCGCCGCCAGTGCCGAGCGCCCACGTGACTGATAGGGGAGGTGAAAGAGGGCGGGGATGGGGCGGGGCTTACCGCGCGCGCTAGTAAATGGTCGTGCCCGAAGTTTATCCCGTAAAGCTTTATTTAAAAAGGAAGCGCGCACAAGACCACGTGCCCTTGTTTTGGAGGAATGCGCATAGCGCAGTGCTGGGGAGGAGAGGGGGAAGGACATATTATCACGATATATACAAAACTATCATATGTCACCATGGTGTAGAATTTTACACTTTATGTATTTGCATATAATTTACATACTATGAAATAAAATTAACTAGTAATCAGTGGTGTAACGAAGTCTGTGCCAGGCCCCGGCTATTATGTATGCTTTATAGTGCTAGGGATCTTTGGGGCCCCTAAGCCTCCTGGGCCTTCTTCACCCCCTCAAGTTACGCCCCTGCTAGTGATATTGTCAGATTTAAAGGGCTTGAAAGTAGTGATGAGCGGACCCAGCGTGGTTTCGGTTCAGCATGTTTGGTAAACCAGTTCTGGAAGTCTGGTTCTGGTATCTGAACCCCACCGCTGACGTGCACACCCTTTTTCCCCAAACTAACCAACTTAAAGCTGGTATAAGAAGTCTACTCATTTCTATACTACTCCACATACATATCCAGCATGAATTATCAGCCCCGAATAAATGTGCATTTAAAAAAAAACGCCACATGGAATCCACTTCATCTGGGTTGTCCCTCTTTCCCTGTAACAAGAGTTTGGAGGTATTTAATGTCCCCATCCAGGACATTGCACAATGAAAGGGGGAACATGACAGGTGCCGGCCACAATGTTAGGGGCACAGAGAGGGGGCAAAGTGAGATGGGGAGCAGAGGAAAGCGCCAATGAGAGGAGACCAGCAAAGGGGGATTCTCAATGTGGGGGGCACAATTATAGGGTCACAATGAGGGAGCAGAGAGGGGGCATTATACCAGGTGGGAGAATTTCAAACTGTGGGTGGGCCAAAGGAAGGTCATTATCATAGTGAGATGTCCCATGAGAATGCACATATCACGTGGGGGCCATTAAATGTGGGTTTCAGGCTACCTGCATCCGGTCATGTACAGGTATACCCAGACGCGTCACAAGAGTCTCATGGACTGTTGTTTGCATCCTGTGTGTAGTCTAAGGTGGGAAAGGTTTCTCTATTGGACACATGCCACCCATTTGTCACATAAAATTTACTTTTATTACTAATATCTTAAGGTAATGGATGGAACGGAGATCATTAAACTATAAGTAAATTTAAAATTACCCAGACAGTCGGTTCGGCGGGATTGAATGATATGGGGCATATAGGGCAAGTATGCGATAGGTTCGAATAAGGTCTATCTGTAAAACCACCGGGTCTCAGTTCATTCTCAGTCTGTCTCATCTTGTAGCCCCACTTCATGTGTACCCTCAAACCTCCAGTATGTAGTCATGGTTGCGGCACATTCAAAACACAGCACTACTCTATTAGTACCCTCAACCAGCTAGCGGTGATGAACGGGAGGGGGAGTAAAAATTTCCTATATCTCTGCCCTAATGCTGTCTTCCCCAATCATTCCATCATACTTGGCAAGCATATAGCTCACTGCAATCGCTAAATTGCGAAGCGTTTACGCACACTGCTGAATCTAAACTACAAAAACAAAGCCCCCCCCCAGGGACTACAACGATTTTGAGTCAGATCCATGATATATACACCAGAGGCATTCACGCGCACAGCCACTATACCGACATCTCGGAGTTCTTATAACTCAGCCTCAGAAGAGAGGGTCCAGGGCTGTGTAGGAGTGGTCAGTAACCGAAAAAATAGAAATAGGCAGGCTGGGCGTAACCAACAATACCCCAAGAAACCGCGCACATTTGGGAGAAGGGCGACCCCCGTCTGTAACACAGCGAAATTGAATCTCCTATATCTGACTATCCCCCAAAGAGAACTGAATATAGAGTGACCAATCCCCAGAGGGAACCGAAACATGCGCAAAACACAGACATACGAACACCTTATCGTCCTCTGGCCTCCTCACAACCCTCTATGTTCATCACACACCAGGGAATATCCCAGTGCGTCACATGTCAACCTGACTGGGACCGGGAATACAAACCATCACCCCTTTTGTGGTAACCAAGCCACCCGATACAATGTGGCACAAAACAGAATTCCCAACAACACGTCCACACTGGTTCCTTTTTAGACCACGCCCAGCATCCCCCAAGAGACAGAAAAATGGGGTACAACGGAAGTGAGGGATAATTATTTGATAGATGGTGATCAATGTCTCGAAATTTACACTGAGCGAGGACCCAGCTCATAGTACTGTCGGGAAGGGTCTATCTTCACCCCTGTGCCGAGTTTTGATAGTTCTCCTTGATAAATGACATTAACTTTTCGCTCGAAAGTTGGCACACATAAACACCATATGCGGTCAGGAATCAGGTACCTAATTAACGATGAAAGGTGAAAACTCCAATAATAGACTTGAAAAAGAAAACAAGTAACGACCTACAGACATACTCACCCCACAATTAAAAATTAAAACCGATAGATAATAATCGCCATTTCTCCTCAATACCCTTAATTGAGGATTTGCAACATGGTAACAAGGCCTTGAGCAAAATAAGCCCTACATAGAAAAGTGATAGCCTCAAATCTAATCTAGCAGAAAATACAAGCTTTATAGAGAATTGACTTCCCTGAATGAGGTGATTATAAACCCTCAGATAAGGGGGGTAACCTGGTAGGATGGATAGAGAAGACTATTGGTGGACATTGACAACGCCTACTGGACGCAATAGGAAATACCTATAACCGTTAGGAAAAGACCCCAACGGATAAATTTGTCCAACAACTATCGGACATAACTTACAGAGGCTCTGCACAGAAACATGATCTCAAAAGATGAGCATAAATATCTACTTAACAAGAACCAGTGATACAACCTTTTCAAGTCTTGCCTACCTCCCAATGTGCATCAACATGTGTCAAGCCAATACCCGAGATACCTACTGTCTCGGTGCACCGCCTCCTCACACCCATGGGTGACCTTCAGTTGACAGTACTTCCAGGAATATATTCTAACGTGCAGGAAGCAAAGCAGTACTATACGCACTACCCTTTACATTACGTTCCACGAACGCACTGTAACTTCCCAACACAAGATATACCCATGCACTCCAATGTAGCGTAAGACCTATCTGGCAAGCCTAGACGTGGAATCCCCTGTATAGCAATACCACCACTCACTTGGTTTACAGTCATATTCCTATTTTCTGACACTAAGGGCAACACATACAACACTTTTCTTCGTATTACATGTCTGTCGATCCTGTTCCAATCCTTCTTGACCCAAACTATTTTCTCTTTGGCGTGTTTCCTTAAACATTTGTGCACCCACATACTGCACAATATTTGTCTTAGGGTTGTGGTGGGAATCTAAAAAGTCTTTTCTGATGATATAACCATTTCACGAAATATTATTTACTTGGGAAGTATATCGATGATTTCGACCTGATGCCTGTGGGATGGGACCACATATAACTTTAAGGAATTCGTTCCATCACCAACGAGGTCAATAACAATAAAATTGGGATGCGTTTTACCTCAGAAACACATCACGATTCACATCTGTTCTGGACCTGAACATCATATAGACCATAGAGGAAAATCCAAACTTCCATTTATAGAACGAAAGAAATAAACATCACTATCACATTTATTAAGTGGCAAGCTGGCATCCACTCCCTTAAAAGGGGTAAACAAAACCCTTTGGGACAATATCGCCTGCTATGGAGAAATTGTTTCCACAGATATAAATTCGAGGGGAATGGCGGAACTATAACAAACGGTTTATTCCGCAAGGGGATACCCTAAAAAACTTGCTAGAGCCTACCAAAGAGCAAAAACCATGATGTCTGTGAAGATACACCTTAGTTGACCCCAAAAAACAAAAAGGCCCTATTATATTATAGGACCCTTTGATGGCTAGACAGCACAATCCGGGCATACTCCAGAATATTGCCCCTCCTAGTTGCAACGAGACTTAACGCCCTGTCTTAACTATCCATCCTTCGATTAACCTTCCGTACAGGATCAGAATATAAAAGACATGCTCCGTAAGAAGCCACTCACTGACACCAAACATAACATTGGTTTTTAAATGGTTTACCATCTCGAACCATGGGATCATAGTCCCTGTGGTGGATGCTCCTTCTTGTAATTATTACAAGAAAAAGGATTTCCCCGACTCAACTGATCTCCATACTTATCAGGTTAAAACAGTACACTAACGGTAAGACACTGGCATATACATACGCAATGGCAAATGCCCTCTTCTGTATGTAGGAAAACCGATACAAAGCTGAGTACGAAGAATATCCTCACATCTGAGTACTATAGAACAAATAATGACACAACTTTATCCAGACACATGCTGTCAGTAACATAAGGGAGGATTTCGAACAGTTCCGTTCTGGGGTATTGATCACATTAAATGGGCCCGAGAGGGGTGACCCAATCGTCGACTTCTATCAACTTGAGGGGCGAAGTGGATTTCAGATGGACACTGAGCCCCAAGGCCTCAATGAGGGGTTTCACCCGTTCTCAGCATTCCGTATGAGAAGTGACATGGGATCGAAAAAAGATAGGACCTTGATTTATTTTACTGAGGCACACTGGAGACTCAGATCGTATGACAATAGACCACAGTCATACACAACATAACTTACCCTCGAATGTAGTACACAGGACTTTGAGCTCCGAACCGATTACACATGACATCGAAATCATGGGACCCATTTAGACCTATGGTTGGGAGGGAATATAATATCTGTGGAAGCATAAGTCCACAACCCATCCAAGAGGACACCAACTCCTTGCTCTAGTCCCCCTAAAAAGCTAACCTCGGTCTGCCACTAAAAACAAAAAAAAAAAAACCATTTGCCTTCACAGCTCACTGAAGCATCCGTAATCTATAGTATCGCACAGTTCCCCGCTACGACGATTGCATAACCACAAATTGGAAACTAAGTCCCTAGGGCAGGCCAGTCATCCCTACCGAAGGATACCAAGCCAGTCCTCCGCCATCCCAGATCGTGCGCATCATGTAGCTGGGAACAAAGTCCCTGGCATGCGCAGTGTGGTTTCGCCAGTACGCGACACACCACATCCACTGGAAAGTAGGGAGTCGCCTGAGTACCCCCTACCAGTGGTGGCGCACGTCCCCCGCGCCTTGATTAGCAGGTAAGGGACGAGCCTCGGGTTAGATTGGACATGCAGGATGGAGTCGCCCACCCCCTCCCCTCCATGGATACGTCACCAAGAGTCTTTAAACTCCGCAGCTGTGCTTGGTGTGGCCGCACATAGCCCCCCGTGTACCCCCCTGAGGACGCCACGTTAGTGCGAAACATGTCAAAAAAGGGGGGGCTGTTTTGTATGTTTTAGATTCAGCAGTGTGCTAAACGCTTCGCATTTGCGATTGCAATGAGCTATATGCTTGCACGTATGATGGAATGATTGGAGACAAGCATTAGGCAGAGATAGGAATTTACTCCCCTTCCCTTCCTCCCCTTAGCTGTTTGAGGCACATAATAGGAGTAGTGCTGTGTTGTGAATGGCCGCACATAGCCTACATACTGGAGGTTCCTGAGGGTCCACTGAAGTGGGGCTACCCAGCTGAGAAATGAACTGAGGACCCGGTTGGTTTACAGATAGACCTTTATTTAGAACTATCGCTACTTTGCCTATATGCCCATATCGTTCCATCCGCCGAACGCGCCGTCTGGTAATTTTAAATTCACTTATAGTTTTAATGATCCCGTTCCATCCCTTTACCTTTTAATAATTTAGTAAATAAAAGTTTAAATTTTATGTACAAATGGGTGCGTGGTCCCAATAGGACAAACCTTTTTCTCTCTATGATATTCTACTACACACCCAGTCACTGTGGTCAAATAAGTAGCTGCTTTTCTCTCCTACTAGTCCTACGGTGAGCTCTACAATTAAAAATGGCTGCCCGGGACGCATACACGGGCAGGTATTGTATAGAACAGTCAGCTCATGCACAAGATTGTGTGCAAAAACTGTCCACAAACCTGGCTTGGTTGGTGGCCCAATTTCAATTGGTGATAGCGGCGTGGTGATCTCTTTGTACCCTTCCATCTTTATATCCGCTAAGTGGCCACGCCACAAAATGCACAGAAATGGGACACATCCCTATTTGTACAGTAAGATGGGTGTATCTGCACTGTGTATACACCACCTCCAGGGCTGGATTAAAGGAGGGGCTCCTGGGCTCTAGCCCACGGGCCCCCACCACTTTCAAATTTTAAGGGCCCTCCCCAGTTTCCACGTCGCAAACTCAGCTCAGCTAGGCCCCCCCGCCGCAGACCATCACGCTTTGCGCCGGGCTCTGGCGAAGACCAGGAGTCCCTTATACTCTGTTCCGGTTGAGGCTAGTATCATTATACCCCCGCGACTCTGCCCATAGACTCTCTGACGGTTCGTCCCTACGAACCGTGATACGGGGCTGGCAGGCTATATAATACAGGGGGCTGGCAGGCTATATACTACAGGGGGCTGGCAGGCTATATACTACAGGGAGCTGGCAGGCTATATACTTCCAAAAACATTGTTGACAGGACCCCCACCCGTTTGCGCCCAGGGGCTCCAACCATCCTTAGTCCGGCCCTGCGCACCTCTATGGCGGCCATGAACTAGCTGTCATTTTTGTATGGTTGTATGCATAAGCCCACAACGGGATTTTCAGGACGTATGTCAATCTTTTTTTGTTTACGTTTCACATACATCCTCATTGTAGTTAATGAGCTCATGCCCACTGTGTGTTTTTCCTACAACGTCACATATAAAATATGACCTATTCCTGGAAGTCATTTCATCAGGTCCAGTCCTATTGCAATTAATTGAAATCCATAGAAACCAGATTTCATCTATTACTAGGAAATATCATGTGACCTGAGGCCTATATTTAAGCCAACTACATCATTGAACAGCCTTATTTTATTTTTACAGATTCGCAAAAACAGGCGACATATGGATGAAAAACGAAACTTATATATTGGGCCATATGGATAAGATACAGAATGCAAATACTGACACTTTACGTCCCGTATAAAACAAAATGTTGTGTGCAGGTAGCCTACTACTGTGCGGGAATCCTGGCCTGGGGGGTGGGATGAGACAACTTACTGCCCACACTATTGTCCCCGGAGGGTAGGTGCTAGAAGAAGCTGTGATGTTATGGGCCACATAGATCATGTGACCAAGGGTATATTGGAGAGACTTGCCGGTTCCTGCTGAATGTTATCTGTGTAAGGGTTCATTCAGGTAAGTACATCTTGTCTGGGGTCTATAGACTGAGGGGCACATAATGAGCTGTGTTTTACATTCTCTGTTAACCTTCATGCGGTGGTGAAACTGAGCTGCAAAGCTCTGAGTAGTTCCTTATTTGCGGTTTGGACAGTCCTATAGAATTCTGGAAACGTGGAACCAAAAGACGGCGCATGTAAGGCAAATTTTGCTGTCCGTTTTGTGGATTTGTCGCTCTGTGGGATGAGGCCTATGTCTGTTGAGTTCCTTCTACTCCTTATCACGACGTATCCTAATATGACTGCTTCTGGGAGAAGGTCGTGTCCGAGGGAGTTTTGGGAAACCTCAAGTAGCAAGCAGCGGGCAAAGTTCGGTATCAGTAAGCCTAATCGGGAGACTCATTTCCATTATATTTTTTACACTATATAAAGGAAACTTACCATTAGTAATACACTAACTGAGGTATTCCTGATGGTAGATGCCTTTGGGCCACATGTATCACTCGTTTTTTCTGTTGTTTTTGCGCCTTTTCATTCAGGCGCACCGTTTTTGCGCCATTTTTGCGATTAAACGCCAAACTAGACGCGCAGCAAAAATAACCAGCTTTCCCTCATCTATCTTACCAATCCAGATGTTTTGCTGCGCCTAATGATATTCATCACTTGCAACGTTTTCATTTAGGCGCTAAAATGGGCGCAAAAACACTCCAGCCCGAAGGTGGCGTTATCTGAGAAGAAAGCACTGAGCCCCTTTGCAGAACAGCTCATTTCTAGCAGCAAAGCTCAGCCAGACACTAGAACAGATCATAAAGACATTACATACACTACAGACAGGAGCTGCAGACTCTATTTACAGTTCATCACCTTCTATTTACAAAACATTCTGCAAAATCCTGAGCTCACAGCAAGTTTGCACAAGTTTGCAGAAGTTTGCAGAATGTTGCAGATACTACATACACGTGTCCCCCATGTAATTCTGCACAGTATCTGAGGGGGATATTGTGCAGAATTACAGGGGTGCAGCAGGAGACCAGCACTGGGGGATCCCCTCCAGGAGAAGCCCCTGCTGAGGAGGTCACTGGGTGCTGGGTGTCACACACCTGGGTGCTGCTGTGAGTGTTATCTTCATGCTGGGATGTGGGAGAAGCAGAGAGGAGCTTGTAGTAGGATCACATGTAAGTGCCTGAATCTAACATTGCGCCTAAACTGCGCCAAATTTGCGCCTAAACTGTGTTAAAGTAAAGTGATTAATAAGAGGCAGAAAATATACTTATCACATATGGTTGTAGCTTGTGATAATTCTGGCAAAACAGTGCGCCAGAATTTAGGCACAACTACTACACTTAGGCGCACAAAAGTGATAAATGTGGCCCTTTGTCTACTAAGCCCTCTCTGCCTTTCACTAAACTTTTAACTGTAACTTACTAACTAAAAACATCAATTATTTACTGTATGCTAACAAACCTCTAAGGCTACTGGGGCATGGAGTAGCTTGGCCAAGCACCTGGGGATAAGGCTAAAGCACACCCCTGTAGCCTCTTAAGTCTTGCCTCTGTGTGCAGCCCTGCAGCAATCTTTGGCTATTTACCCTATCCCCATGCATATGCAGTAACTCAGTAAAAGTCTAGGTAAAGGCAGTGTAGGGATTAGTAAAAAGAAAGGTATCTACCATCAGGAGTACCTCAGTTAGTGTATTCCTGATGGTAGGTTTCCTTTAAATTGTTAAAGGCATGGGTCTTGATTTGTATCTGTGTATCAGCTTTTTCATGCTGAGCACGCTCTGATTTTACAGTTCAGAGCTCCAATGCGACCTCTAGTGGCCAAAGTAGAGGGAAAAAAAGGAAATTAATTGACACCTAGGGAAAGCAAGGTACCCATTTTCTACTTTATAAACAGATCTTTGAGCCGTTTTTTAAATTTTTTTTAAAACAGACTACAAAATGGAAGAAAAAGCGCAGAAGGGAACTAGCCCCATGTTACTGAATATCCTCTTTTATGGTTTTCTAATTGATTTTCTTAGATTTCTTTATCTTTTTTTTCTTGCAGTGAAAAAAATAAAGACTGTTTTGCTGGGCAGGTGTCAGAGCCCTATAGAATATATATTTACTGTATATGCATATACACTCATATCCAACACCCAGTTAATCCACTACCTATTGGATTGTAAGTAAATTTTTTTTTCCTGCCTTCTGACACATTGGCTTACGCTAGGTACCAGGAGTCCTCCTGCTACCCTGCATACCTCCATCTCTCAAACTTTTTACTATGTTTTTCTGCCTGCTGCTACCTTGCATAGGTCCATGCATCTCAACAGGGCGCCTGCTACTTAGCATACTTCCATCTGTCAATATCTCGTAGGTTACACATTTGTGAATTGTGACCTTATGTTATTGTTTTCATAGCACTCCGGATATTCTAGAACAGGCCAGACTTGGAGGAGACATTGCTGGACAGAGCAGAACCACTGCCCAGGCCATCATTTGCAGAAAGGACCCTGATGCTAGCCAGACAGCCAGAGGAGTCTGAACAGGTGGCAGTGGAATGTGTTGCTTTAGACCAGTGGTGGCAAACCTATGGCACGGGTGTCAGAGGTGGCACTCAGAGTAATTTCTGTGGGCACTCAGACAATCGTCCCAGGACAGAGTTCACTAAATAGGACCAAATCTTCCTGCATTCCCAGGCAACTTAAGCCACACTTCATTGGCTGTTTGGAACTGCGGGAAAAGGGAGAAGGTGTTTACAGAACTGCATTATCTTTGAAGCTCATCCTGCTGGACCCAACATTCTTTCTCTACAGAGAGACCCTGGAGAGAAGCTACAACAAGAGACTGAATTATCCCTCTTTCTTTCAACTGTATTGGTGGTCTCAGGCAGCCGATACGATTGAAAGATTTGGAAGAACAGGCAGCAATAAGTTACTGCTTAAAATGCCATGTTGGTTCTTCACGGTAAATAGTATGGGCACTCGGTCTCCAAAAGGTTCGTCATCACTGCTTTAGACAATCTTCCTTTTGGAACACATTTGCTCCTGCAAAGCTTCTGGTCGCCGTAGATCATGTACAGGAGATATGTGGGAGAACTGGATCGAAGGCAGGACATCGGCCACTACTTGAGGCCAAGGAAGGAGAAAGCATACGAAGACTTATTCTGCCAGTCACTTTTTGCACAGCTGAGAAGGGTGCCACGTGACATGTGTGGCTACATTATCCACATACCCACCAGGTCGGCCACCCTCTCGGCCGTCTTGCCAATAGCAATAGCCTTTTTCCTACCACTTGATTAGCCAGGATCCAACAACATAGGGCTGCTCCTCCTCTTGGGGATATCAAGGGAAGGCCAGTGCAGGAGCTCAACTAACATCCAGTTGTGTTACCTGTTTGAGAAGTAGTTATTGTTTATCTTCTGAAATATATTTGTGAAGTTCTACTTCTAGTTGTTTGTGGGTTTTTTTATTGTTTTTTTAAATCTACTCTTACATATTGTAAAAAGCCTTATTTGTGATCTACACACTATATTCTGTTTCCCGTTTGACCGCATAGTAAAATGTCCTGATTGTAATGATGATAATAATCATTATTTATATAGCGCCATCATATTCCATGACGCTTTAAAAATCATAGGGGACATATACAAATATAATATTACATTACAGAGTACAAACAGTCATATGGGACAATAGGAGAGAGGGCCCTGCCCACAAGAGCTTACAGTCGGAGGGGTTGACACAAGAGCTTACTGTCTATGAATTGTAGCCCACACAGTCTACTGCTCCACAATGTGGCCATTGAACTTTATAATAAACCCCTTATTGTGATCCATGACCCTGGATACTGTTCTTATGGTTTTTAATGAACCACTTATTTTGGCCAAATAGGTGTGGCCATTACACATAATGCCCCCTCCATATGGATTTCAGACTTCATAATGGCCTCACATATACTATTGTGTCCATTGCTAATAAACCCCCCTCCTCTTTTGTGGCCTTTTACATTTAGCCTCCACACGACCGTATTGGTGGCCTTGATCTTGCACCACCATTTCCGTCCAGATCATGGCCACCATTGACTTCTCTGACGTCACAGTGTGGTGGCCACAAAATCTAGAGCAGATCCTATTCCTGTTAGGATTTGTGGTGCAGCTGCTCACTAGTAGCCCCCCTTCCCTCTTCACCTTACCATGTGCTTTGCCTCGGTTGAGAACACGGTTGTGAATGAGGCTTTATGGCTAAAACACGTTTGTGGTTGTTGTATGATTGCCGTGTACTGTTTAATGGAGTGACAACACTGCCAGGCGCAGTACAGTGTCATAGTGGTACATCATCATCATTACAATTTGGTGCTGTTGTGTTCAGTCTGTAATTCAGACTGCCACAGCTGTGCGTTTTGGCCTTAAGCTGCATTCACATTGTGCATCTGTTTCCCAAATAGAAACTATTTAGTGGCTTAAAGTGGTGTAAAAATAAGAACTTTTACTTCTGTTAGTCCAGTCCAGCACGACATAGGTAAGAATCGGTTCTTTTCTAGCCTGTGTTCATACAACCTCTTTAAGGCTCTTTTTCCTTTGGTCCCCACTTGCCATAGAATTATGTTGTGGCTGTGATCTCGCTGGACCAGATTGCTGGTGAGCATGGGGTTGGGTGGAGAAGTGAGGGCTCCTCACCCCTCCCCTCACTATTGAATACGTCCTATATTTTGCGGCATGGCCACCTGCCTGGGTCATGGTGAGTGACCAGGTGCCATAGACTTTTATTGTGGCCATGATCTAGCAGCAATTTGTGCGATCACAGCTACAGTTACTGCCATTGGAATAGGGCCTTATGTAGATTTGGTATCTCTGTTATCATACTGACCCACAGAATAAATGAAATTGGACATAATAATTGGAACATGATGTGAAAGCTATAAAACCAAAACACCAATGAAAATAGCACAACTGTGACCTCTGTCTAGAATCTGTAATATATGTGTAACTAACACATGAATAATAATAATTCCTTTATATATATATATATATATATATATATATATATATATAGCAAGCACAGACATCCAGGTTTTAAAATATTTAGTTTATTGGGTTATTTTATAAAAATGTGTTTGTATGTTTATATATATGTATGAATTTTAATAGGTTATATTAAAATTAATTTATAAAAAGGCAAATTCCTTCTCAAAGTAACTCAATTCTAGCTTCACAGACTAGAATAGTGACTTCTTATAACAATTCTCCTGGGGTTTTAGTTTCCCAGACCGCTGGAGCTCCAAGTAAGTGACACTAATGGGGGGAAAAAAAGAAAAAAACAGAACTCATCTGGTCTCCAGAAACATGGCTCCCACTTGTCTACTAGTCATGACCTTTGTATTACGGAGTCACTTCCGGTCTGTCCGTGTCGTCACTTCCGGGTGAGGCTGAGGACGCGCTCGTCATCCTTAGTGCTGTGCTAGGCTCTTCCAGCAGTGTGACCCGAGCAGCAGGCCCCAGCCCCGGGCTGCCCCCTCCAGTGCCCGGAGAATGAGCAGCGCTAAGCGGAAAGAAGAGCACCCGGTGTCCAATGGGGGAGTGAAGGTGAAGCAGTCTCCATGGAGCAAAGCCCTGCGGCCGGATGCAGTGTGGGAGGACAAGGTACAGCACTTACAGGGCATGCTGGGAGTTGTAGTGCGGGGGAGATTGTACAGTAATTGGGGTGATGATCTAGGACTATAACACTGCAGTTATCTCAATGAAGGTTTGTTCCCACTATAATGGCTTATCCCCTATGTACAGCATCTGATCCCTGCGCCCGGTGCCCCATTCATCATGAGATCAAGTACTTCCTGAGTCCCTAGTGTGAATGGAGCTGTAATATGTGGACATTTCATTCATTTCTAGTGGATGGAGAACATGTACAACGCCACATTCTACATACTGGACCCGTGCTCTGGAGATCAGACCCCTGTCACCTAATATTACTGATGGGACGCTCCTGGGCCTGGCGCCGGCCTGCCCCTGGGCTTTACTAGGATCTGTCCAGGCAATTACTGAAAATCAGAAGTGGCCACATCGTGTATGGACACCCTAAGGGCTAAAATACACTGCCATGGTCACACAGGATTTCTCATGATTGCCTGGTGTTGGGAAGTGTCATCGTTTTACGATGAGTACCGGTTTGGTGTAAGTAGTCTCACTGATTACCAGTGCTGACAGAGACTGTTCAGAAATCATTAACCCTGCAATCATGATGTAATAGCTTATGCAAGAATATGATCCTGAGAGTCCTAGTGTTAAATGGTACAAGGAGTCCCTGCTTCCCTGTGGAGCAGCAGTGCTGAACTATAATCATGATATCAGGGGACTCCTTTGCATATATCACTTCCCTGTCCTCCACTCTGTGGTCGCTCTGTGAAATCCAGCCAGTGCACAGTCCAGGAATCACAGAACGGCCACAGTTGTCTGAACGAGCCCTTAAAGGGTTTTCCCATGACCCCCTGCACTACTTTAAAGTGATAGGCAGCGTATATAAGATTTTGGATCTTTCAAAATCTCTTCCCTGCAACCGCAGATCTGTAGCAAGGAGCAAATGCCTGTAATGCGATTGCCATCCTGTATGGCTGTGTCTTATTCTTACTCAGGAGGATTATGAGAAGTGTAGGATTTATGACTGCTGACTGTGCAAGTCTGATCCGCAGCTGCTGGAGGAGAATTACTGCACCACATGGCGTCCTGAGCCTCAGCGTCCACAGCAGAAAATAACTTGTGTGTCAGTCACCCCTCATACAGATTAATGTCCTAACCTTCTCTGCTTTGTCTCCTGCAGGACGAGTTCCTGGATGTCATCTACTGGATGCGGCAGATCTTGGCCATTGTATTGGGGGTGATTTGGGGTATCGTTCCTCTGAAGGGATTTGTGGGGATAGCTATGTAAGTATTCCTGTTATGTAACGGATCAGGTGATTGTAGTAACAGGTGGCACCTGCCCTGCTGGTTCACAGTGGGATCGGTTTCCTTGGCATTGCTATAGGGGTGATCAATGGCCCTAGTTGTCTGCCAAGTCTTGCTGAAACTCCAATAGCAGGTGACTGTAAAGGGGGATGTATAATGTGTCACCATGGCTTACTACTTAACCCTTTTTGGGCTGAGACCTCTCCATAGCCGGTCAGTCTTTGCTGCATATTGTTATCCCTCCAATCGCTGCCGGCGCCTTTAAAAAAAATGATGGCGGCACATGGGTGCCGCCATCTTGCCGAAGAGCGTCGCTCCCAGAGACGTCATTGGGGAGCAACAATCCGTTGCTATGACAGCCTCAGGTCTTCCGAAGACCCGAGGCTGTCTCGCTTTAACCCATTCATTACATGTGCTAATTGCTCAGTGTAATGAATGAGGAAAAAATCTCCATATACTGCCATACTTGCCATGGTAGGATCAATCAGACAACCTTGGGTTAAAGTACCCTTAGAAGCCTGAAAAATAGTAAAATTAAAAATAAAAACATAAAAATTTGAATCATCCCCCCCTTTCCCTAGAAGTCATATAAACAAACAGTAAAACGTGCGAAAATGCCCGATCAAAATTGAATAATGGATCTTTTTCATTTAACGCTGTAACAGAATATAGCGCCCAAAGTCGAAAATTGCACTTTTTGGCATTTTGAAAAATATTAAAAATTCTCTAAAAAGTGATCAAATGCTTGTGCAGTTCTAAAAATGATGGCAATGAAAACATCATCAAAAGTCGCAAAAATGACTCCACCCACAGCTCTGTACAATGAAGTATGAAAAAGTTATTAGCGCCAAAAAATTGTACAGGAGGTTTTAATTTTTGTAAATGTATGAAAATATTATAAAACCTATGCAAATTTGGTATCCCCATAATCGCACCGACCCAAAGAATAAAGTAGACATGTCATTTGGGGCGCACAGTGAAAGCCGTAAAATCCAAGCCCACAAGAATATGGCGCGAATGCGTTTTTTCACCATTTTCACTGCATTTGGAATTTTTTTTCCTGCATAGTGGAATATTAAATATCGTCACTATGAAGTGCAATTTGTTACGCAGAAAACAAGCCGTCACACAGCTCTTTATGTGTAAAAATAAAAGTTATAGATTTTTGGCAGCTAACCTATTTGCATGCCGCAGTCTGCAAAACCTAAAGGGGTTTCCCACCGGCACCCTATGTCCAGTGACGTCATCGCTGGGCGCCGATTGGTTGCCGTCAAAGCTAGGAACCTGTTAATGAACCCCATAGTTGTACAGTCAGTTTATTCAAAGTATGCTGCAATACACTTTTTAAAGTACCCTAGGGGGTCTGAAATAATAGTAAAACCATTGTAAAAATTCAAATCACTGTCCTTTCCTTAGAAGAATATAAAATTAAGTAAAATCATAAATCGCTGTGTTCTGAAAAATTCAGTTCCATTATAATATAAGAATGATTATTCCCGGTGGTGATCCCCGCAACGTAAAGAAAACAAACACCCAAAAGTCTGAATCACCGCTTTTTCACCATTTCGCTTCATGTCAAAAACTGGAAAGGTCCCGGTAAGGAAATGGTTAAAGCATCCATGTTTTCCAAGTCCTCTAAAACCTCTTTCATACAATTGCAGCCTTGCTTGTAAGATGGAAACCCATATGATGTACATAGTGGGGTCGCAGTAGCTGCTCCTTACAGATTGGCAGTGTGGATGTCACAGGCTTAACCTTGCCTTGTATTGGTAAGACATTCTGATTATAGTGTCCTGTAGAGCGCTTCATGGCTAGTCCTGTGCTGCTTCTGCTGTGCACGACTTCATCGACGTAAGCGGAGATGTAATAAAGACTAAAAGATTGTAAATAGATCCTGATTTTATATTTCGTTAGAGAGAGGCTCCCACAGGCTGAGGTGCTACAGGTGTCCATACATCTCCGATAGCTGTTGATCATCAGTCATTCCTCCCATATACCACGAAGCAGTCATATAGTTTATATTATTATTCTATTTTGGTAAAGCCATATAGGCCAGTGATGGCAAACCTTTTAGGCACCGAGTGCCCAAAGTACAACCAAAAATCACATAATCAAAGTGCCAATGCGACAATTTAAGCAGTAACTTATTACTGCCTGCTCTTTCACAGGTTTAAATTGTATTGGCCCCCGAGGACACCAATACAGTAGAAGAAAGGAGGAGAAGAAGTTTGGATGATCTTTGTAGCTTCCTTCTGCGGTCCTGGGCTACATGGAACTGCAAGAGTCCTGTCTGGAAAACTCTACCCTGGGGTGATGGCAAGGGTGCCCATAAAGAGGGCTCCGAGTGCCACCTCTGGCACCAGTGCCATAGGTTCACCACCACTGATATAGGGGATCCAATACAGGAAAGCAGCTTCCTGTCTCATTCAAATATTTATTCACATGTGGAAATAATAATGCAACATAGCAAATAAAGCAAAATAGTCATATAGGGAATATCTTTTGGAATATTTTGATAAAATTGTAATGATGTAATACTACTTTGGTATCAATCCTGTTTCTCTTTTTGTTTTTGGACAGATTTTGTCTTATAAATGCCGGAGTACTGTACCTGTACTTCAGCAGCTTCCAGCAAATAGATGAGGAGGAGTATGGTGGTACCTGGGAACTAACAAAGGAAGGATTTATGACCTCATTCGCTCTGTTTTTGGTACGTCTTATTGCTTTTAATGTTCTATTTAACTTTTTTAAGACCCCAATAGAGATGAGATAAAAGTTATTTCGTCACCAATTCCTTTTTGTGGGAGTAACCAGAAGCGTATTTCACTCGGGCCATTGACTTTACTAAGTGTGCATGTATATGGGAGAGTCAGAAGGAATATCTGTGGGCTGAAGTATGTTACATAAAAGGAAATCTGTCATCAAAATCCAACATGATAAACCAGGGACATTACCACAGTCACGGTGCCTGGATCTATGAGTAATCTTCTTATATGTGTCATCCATGGCCTCCTTCCTTCTAAAATCAGCTTTTATAATTATGCTAATGAGTCGGAAGGGCTCTGGTCTCAGATTCACGGGCTGATAGACTTCCCCACTGTTTCTGTGGGTTGAAACTTCCTCCCCTGTGAGATTACATCAGGAAAAGGGGAGACAGTGTAACAGCCTGTGAAGCTGCAGTATGGATGGGCTCTGGCTAAAACACACTTCAGACTCATGAGCATAATTTTTTAAAGTTACTATAAGAAGGCAGGAGGCCATGGACAACAGATATAAGACTATTACCACAGTCACGGTGCCTGGATCTATGAATAATGTCCCTGGTTTATCAGGATGGGTTCTGATGGTAGATTTCTATTACTAAATAAAATGTGAAACCTATAAAAAAATAAATAAATAAATAAATAAATAAAGCTATTGCAGAATTCATCACTTGATGCAAGAAGTACTAGGTGGGAATATCAATCGGAGCAGAGCCTCCAGTGTCGAACTTGCCTGCCAGAGGATCCTCTGGGCCCAGGCTGTAACCTAATACTGGACCCCTCGATAAGGCTGAAGGTGTCCTAATTTGGAGCATACTAGGGTTTTTTCCTACGTCATGATGAAGGAAAGGCCCCCAGAATGTTTTATGTTCCCATGGGACTCGAGTCAGACACTGCTTTACCACATTTGAAGAGTTTTAGAAACTGAACGCCCCACTTGTGGTTAGGTGATAAATATCAAATTTGTGGCAGCCTGACATACAGTGACCCAGGCCATTGTGCATCACTTCTACTACACAAGCCAGTGGCATCAACTGACCCGGGTGCAGCTCAGTCCTGTTAAAGGGAATAGACCTGAACTGCAATACCAAGCACTGCCACTGTACTGTATATGGCAGTAAGTGAAGAGACTGCAGCATCAGGATAATTGCACACATAGATATTCTTGTACGACTACAGTCGAATACTACATGCGGTCAGTTTTGCCCAAATCTGTGAGCGGTATAAATCGGATGCGAAAATGTATAGATCATCAGGGGGTTTGTGCTGTACATGCATGTCTTCTAGAAGGAAGCAGACATTCATGAGATCAGTGCGAGCTGCATGTATGAGCTGGTCAATACCTTGTGGGACATGGGTTAGGGTCATGGATGTCACAGAATAGCGATGCTCTACCACTAGATGGGGCTATTTTCACTGAATAGTCATTTGACTTTCATTAAGCTCCGACTGTGATTGTTTCAGAGTTGACTTTTATCCCAAAAAGTGCTACAAAAAATACATCTCCCCTGTATGGATACATTTTTGAACTCTTCTTCCTCTGAATTACAGTGATGACGGGGTTAAACAGGAACCGCATATTTAGTATTGTTATACATGGAAGAGTCAACTCTTAAAGGGGTTGTACTATAGCTGCTTTCTTCCCAAACCAGCGCCCCACCTGTCCATGGGTGGTTTGTGATATTTGAACTAATCCTGATCCATCTCTACAGCTGAGCTGCAATACCAGCACTTACCATGCTCAGGTGTGGCGCCATATTTTTCAAATACAGGCAGTCCCCGGGTTACATACAAGATGGGGTCCGGAGGTTTGTTCTCAAGTTGAATTTGTATGTAGGTCGAAACTGTATATTTTATAATTGAAGTTCTAGATAATTTTTTTTTCTTTTGTCCCAGTGACAATTGGAGTTTAAACATTGTTTGCTGTAATTGGACCAAGGATTATCAATAAAGCTTCATTACAGACACTTTACAGCTGATCAGTGCAGCCTGGGACTATAGTAACATCCAGAGAGCTTCACCAGAGGTCACAGGGGGCAGAGGGGTCCGTCTGTAACTATGGGTTGTCTGTAAGTCGGGTGTCCTTAAGTAGGGGACTGCCTGTACTTGACAACCCCCTTAAATTCTTTTGGAAAAAAATATTTAATAAAATGCATGAAAAATAAAGAGACAATTTTTTCTTTTTTTTTTCTTTTTACATTTAGGATTCATTTCTCCCTATGTAAAACTTAAAATACAAAGATCCTAAAAATAAAAGTAAATTTTTTTTAAAACCATGTTTTTAACCCTTGTGTTTCTCTTCCATTTGTAGGTGGTTTGGGTCATTTTTTACACAGCAATTCATTATGATTGACAATAATTTTTATCTTTTTTTTTTTTGCCAAATACCGACTTTTTTTTTTCAACAACAACAAAAAATGTTTTTTTTAATCCACTAATAAAAATGGGACATTTCATGGATTGAGAAATGGAAAATACTTCCTCTGTTTTTTTTTTTTCTTCTTTTTAACCAGCGTTGATGTTCCCTGGATTTTGACTTTTGGGGCTGCAGGTACAGTTCACCGCCATATGACTTCAGAGATTGTTGTCCTACTTTTTACAAAGTTCAGAGCCTAAAAACTTTTCATTTGGAAGATGGAAAGGGTCAGCGCTTTTGTTTGGCGACATCCTTTACCGCTACGGCAGAGCGGTATGAGGGATGGATCGTAACTCCAGCATCCAGATCGGATCCCTGGGAATATTGGAATGGTGGATTAGCGGAGGTTTGGGTATCGGCTCACCGGGAGCTGAACAATCTTCCTCCAGCTTCTATGTGACGGAGCTGTAGTTTTTAACACTACTAAAGGTTTTCCGATGGCGCCCCCTGTCTCTATGACAGCTGCTCCGGGGTTGTGGATAGGTTATAGGGAAGAGACCAGCCCTCACATGAAGCTACACAGTATTGGAACAAAATTTGGTATTTAACTCGGCGTGAATGTGTTTTACAATTAAATCTGATTTATTCAAACTTGTGTTCTCTGATCTTTGCTCAAGTTGCTCCTATTGTAATTTTTTTATTTATGACTCATGCACATGACCATTTTTTGGGGGTGTTGAGCTAGCGCCAACAACGCTGACTAATTCACAGCCCCCCATCGACGTCTATTGTGCACTCTCACGGTGAGGCATGGGGGGTGCACGGACACTCATTTCCTTCGGGTTCACCAAGCAAAAACATCCCAGGGTCACTTTCCCGTGTTTGCAGCTCGTAATACAAAGTCGTCTGCATGTAGCCAAAGTGTTATCCAAGTCCTCAAAGGAAATGTACGGTTAAAATCCATCATGATACTTACTCATAGATCCAGGCACCATGACTGTGGTAATCTTCTTATATTTGTTATCCATGGCCTCCTTCCTTCTAAGATCAACTTTTAAAATTATGCTAATGAGCCCAAAGGGCTCTCGAGGTGTTACCAGAACCCCTCTGTGCTGTAGCTTTACAGGCTGTTACACTGTCTCCCTCTCGTCCTGCACCCTCAGCACTTCCACCTTCCTATGTCTACTGTAATCTGACAGTAAGGGGGGGGAGGGGGAGTGTTTCTGCACAGTGTAACAGCCTGTGAAGCTACAGCACAGTAGTCCAGGTCTGGGAGGAGATCCCTCAGGAGACTATCCACAACCTCATCAGGAGCTGCCGAGGCGTTGTAGGGAGGTCATACAGGCACGTGGAGGCCACACAGAATACTGAGCCTTATTTTAAGGACATTTCATCAAAGTTGGGAAAGCCTGTAGTGTGTTTTTCCATGTTAATTTTGTGGGTGACTCCACATCCAGGTCTCCATTGGTTAATAAATTTGATCCCATTGATTTTTTTTTTTTTTTTTTTTTTGTGATTACATTGTCAGAACATTCAACTTTGTACAGAACAAAGTATTCAATGAGAATATTTCGGATCAGTGTTTCCTCTATGTTTGAGCAGTGTATTTCTATAGGCTCATACATATGTCTGTGCTTTCCACAGATCTATTGTCTAAGCCACAAAACTCAGAACAGCTTCTATTCCTGCTCGTGTTTGCAGCTCAGTCTCATCGTGTGGACATGACACTCTGATGACACAAACAAAAATGGACTGTGGATTTGATGTTTGTGGCCTGAGAATGCACATTCATTGCTGGAGACCTTATTCTGATTGACCGGGGTCCTACATCTTCCAGATTAATATTAGGACACAATCTGATGTCTGTACTTGGTATTGCAATTCACCAAATAGTGTAGGATCCAGCGTCCACGGATGGTTCCACAATTCTGTTCTAATTTGGGGGTGAATAGAGAAATTGTGGACCCATCCGTGCGAACGCTGGATCATATTCTTTGCTACTATATTGTTTGGTCGTGTGTAAATGCGACTCGATGACCTCCCTGTATTATCCACCGGCTGGGATTGCACTTCTTTCTCTTGAGAATTTTGTTTAATGGACTAAATGTAATAAAGCAGACCATATATACTGAGACACTGCTCTAAAGATGCCCCAGATTTATCATCCAGAATCTATAAACCCGGGGCATTCTAACACAACTATTACTGTCTCTTCAGTAGTAACATGGTCTCAATACTGCAACCACAGGTGAAGTGCTAAGGAGGGGAAGACAGTGTAACAGCCTGTGAATCTACAGCAATGAGTGGCTCTGGTAACACCCCCAGGAGCCCTTATGAAGCTAGACTTCCTTTTAAATATCCAACTTCTCAGGTAAATTGGATTGATTATGTGATACACAACTGGACACATTTACTATTCTGTACCAATTCTGAACTCCTGCACTGTTACATTGTAACGCACCTTACGAAGGGGCTTTCCCATTAGTAACATGTATGTCACAGGGGAGGAGCTAAATGTCTGACGAGGAGGGCTGTGGTTGGTCTGACTGGCAGAAGATGCCCTGTATGGCAGAAGACTTCAGGTATCGGTTTGTCCCATGGGTTATGCCAAAAAATCCCATAAAGTTGTTTGTTTGTTTTTTTGCTTAAGAAAAACCCATTTTCTTATATCCTACATAATTCTGGGCTGATGGAGGGAGATCCTGGCTTCAATATCCCCTTCTATTAAGCAACATCTCCGTGTTGAGAGGTCCCAAAATGTGTCCCCTTGTTGCACACTGGTGGTGGCACTGTAAATAATTGTGGGGGAACCTTAAGCAAGGTCCCCCCCCCCCCACAGATTATGACAGGTAAGAGCTGGAAACCATGTGATCAACTTATTATATGTGAAATATCATTATAAAATAAGGATGTAAATGCCTTGTTCACACCACAGTATGGGCGAGGGACGGCATGAACATGGGGTTTTCCTAATCCAAGAAAGTCCATAGCGTTAAGACAAGAAGATATTGGGGCCAAACATCATTTACCACATTGTTGTCCCATGGAAATAAAGGCAGACACAAATATATAAGGGTTAAGAAGTAAAATATATTTATTGATGGGGAGAGGGGGTTATTATGAATTGAAAACTTTTATTATAATTTATAATTATTTACTGATTTTACTATTTTTTTTATCATTTTAATAATTTAAGAACTGTGACTATTTCACTTGTGTATATTTATTTCCAAATTATTAATCTATTAAGTGAATTATCAGTAATAAGTTCTAAAGCCTTATACGGAAGTCCACACCGTTAAGTAATCAGTGAAATATTTTTACATTTTTTGTGCACATTCCTATTAAGTGAAACCTATTTTTAGACCGTGTTGATCCTGAGGAAGGCGAAAACCCCCTGTGAGGAACGAGCCAATTATCCTCATGTCAGGGGGGGAAATTCCTTCCTGACCCCAAATATGGCGATCGGAATAAATCCCAGGATCAAAGGCCGATACCTAACTGTGTGATGAGATGTATTTGTGCTGATCTGATATTTGTGTTTAGGTTAAAAAAAATCTTTTTAAAACATTTTTTTTTTAAATGAAACTATTTGTTAGCTTTGTATTAATCAATACTAAACCTATTTAAGGCTGTGTAGATCCAGAGGAAGGCGAAAACCCCTGTGAGGAATGAGACAATTGTCCTCAAGGGGAAAAATTCCTTCCTGACCCCAATTATGGCGATCGGAATAAATCCCTGGATCAAGCCCTTCTATCTGTCTCTATATAGTGTATGTGCCTATCCCTATCCTGTGCTGCATGTGCCTATCCCTATCCTGTAGTGCATGTGCCTATCCCTATCCAGTACTGTATGTGCCTATCCTGTAGTGTATATGCCTATGTCTATTGTGTAGTGAGTTTGCCTATCCATATCCTATGGTGTGATGTGTGGTGGGTGCAGGACTTACCCGGCCTGTGCAGAGTTGAGCTCAAGGATAATGAACTCACCAGATGACAATTAGGCACAGGCCGCTCCCAGGACGACAGAAGATCTTCAGGCTGAAGTGATGTCAGATGCCAGCCTAGGATCGGAGGATTCGGAGCCAAGGGTCTGGGTCAGCAGCAGGATGGCATAGGTGCAGCCTGAAGATATCTGGAGAGAGGTGATGTTCTAGGGCAGCCGAGGTCACATACAGCAGAGATGTAGAGGAGGAGGCATAAAGTTCTGGGCAGTAGGCACGGGCTCATCCTGCAAGAACCAGGAGGGTCTTACCAGGCCCAACTGGGTGACACGTAGTTGAAATCGGCCACGGGGTGGAGGGCTCTCGTGTGCTCCGGCCACTGCAGATGTTCCTCCTTCAGAACTGATGGAAATGGCGTGAATGGTGGCCGTGCCTTCCTCACCTCTAGTTCCTCCCAGCCAATGGTGGTAAAGAATGGATGCTCTCTGATGTTACCGCGCACACCCAGGCGCTTCTTAGGATTTTTGCGCAGCAGCTTTCTGACGAGATGTGAAACGTCAGCATCAAGCCCCGGTGGAAATGTGGGCTTTTCGGAGATGATGGCGGTGCGTGCCATTTTCCTGACTGGGCCGTTGTAAAATGGGGGGCAACCGGCTGCCATCCTGAAAATCAGGATCCCCAGGCTCCACCAGTCAACTGCTGCGTCATATCCTTGCCTAAGAAGCACCTCAGGGGCCATGTAATGGAGGGTTCCCACCGCTCCATAGATCTTATCTGTGGCGCCATCTTGGGCCAGCCCCATGTCGATGATACGGATGTGGCCGTCTGCATCCAACATGATGTTTTCTGGCTTTATATCTCTGCAATGCAAAAAGACAAGAAAATTACAATCTATCCAATAATATGGGTCACTGAAGAATTGTGATTTAGGTTTTCAGGAACGTTGATTGTTCACTTTCCATCATGTAAAGGGGACAGGAGGGAGAAGGTTCTGCTCACCTGTGGACGATGTTATGTCCATGGAGGAACTGGAGGCCACATACAATCTCTGCTGCGTAGAATCTGAGAAAGAACAAAGTACAGTCTCAGGGAAAATCCTAACAATTCCTAATATCCATGTAGGATTGGAAACTTGTTGTCCATTTTTGGCTCCCACTAGGGCCCCACTGAGGCACATGTCCCACCAGGCCTCTTCTAGCTACACTCCTAACTTTAGATTTTAGCCTCACTACTACCACTAGTTTTTCCTACCTTACATTGTCGATGTTCAGACAGCCGCACATCCTGAGTAAAGCCTCCAGGCTGCCGCCAGACAGATACTCCATGATGAAATACGCGTGATGCTGAGACTGCTGTGCGGCATATAGATGACATAGGAATGGACAGTCTCTGCCCGCTAGGAGTATCTGCCGCTCTCTCTTGATGACATCTTCATTGTCCCATTTTTTGGTGATGATTTTTACGGCCATGTAGGTGTTTCGGCCAGGGACTGATGCCAGGACCACCTAAGGCAACCAAAGGAAGAATCTTATAACAGGAAGAGGATTGGGGGACCCAAGACCCTACAGCTGAGCAACACTTGAGCTGGTGACATAATGTTGCATCATCGATTAGTTTAAGGGGTATTATGTTAGGGGTATTACAATATTACCATATGGAATAAAGAAAACATGGTCTATACATGACTTCTTCACTTGGCCGGGGTCAGTGTTCTTCCCACATACAGGTACAACGAGGTCATGTACATGGAGCCGCTCATATAGTATTCAGAGCTGGGATCAGATCTTCAATCAATTAGTTAATATAAATAGATTTTTATTTATTTTGCGGCACTGTAGTAAAGAAAAGCAGAATTGGTTGCAAACTAATGAGGTAAGGCCAAACCTCACATAAATATAACCAAAATAATTAGCAACAAACCAAAAATGTGAAACATATCAAATGTGCTTTATTCTTATGACAGTTGTGGAATGAGAATAAAGCCCATTTATTTTTTTTTAAATATTATGGTGTGCTGCTAATTCTGGGGGGGGGGGGGGGTAGATATGGGGATATGTAGTGTTACAGCTGCAGCAGCTCAATACAATAAGAATGAACACATCCAAAACTATTGGATGCAGAATTAATGCATAATAATACAGAAACCTGATTCAGGTATGGGACATAATATAACAGTCATGAGTCCAGAGAAATCCTATCAGTTATCTGAAAACAGAACATTACAACCAACAATACATCTGGGTTACAAGCCTCAATTAAGCAAAAACAAGCATCTTTTATAAAGTCCTGACAATATAATGGAAGGTGCCTGGTTCCCTCCTTATGGATAAGACTGGCAGTCACATTACATTTCCCATTGAATGATGCAAATAAAATAAGAATGTATAAAACTTACTTTGCCGAAGCCGCCCCTACCCAAGGCTTGGTGGATGTTGAAGCTGCTGATGTTGAGCCTGGCATAGGGGCTTGATGTTCCGGGGTCCTTGCTGCTCCCAGGTCTTGGCTCCTCATCCTCCAATCCTTTATCCTTGGCTCTTCTCCTCTTCTTCACAATCTTCTTGAATCCGGTGACGCTGTCCTCCTCCCTCTTCCTCTTCATGTCTTCTTTCTTCTTCTCCTCCTCGCTATCTTCATGTCCAGTGGACGCCATTCTCACAGAAACTTCCAATCTGTAGACCGGTTGCAGCCGACGACAGTTGGCAGTAACTGGCAGTTACCCGTGTGCAGGTCACATGGGGTCAGGGGTCATGGAACCCTCAGGTGGCACCGGCCTGGCAGTGGTCCCTGCACTGGATCTGCCATATACACTGTGATGTGGGCATCATGAATGGCCATGTAGTGTACAGAGGATCAATTTGAAGGGACATCATGGCAGCTTCAAGCGCCATGTTATCAGTACATGGGTAATGTGGGCAGGTGGTGCCCATAGTTATGAAGTGGTGCCCATAGTTCCCATCATAAAACTGTAATGGTATAATACATTTAGGAAAAACTCAAGTAACTTGCAGGAGGGGGAAACCATCAGCTGCACCCAATGTCAATACATGAGATGATGAAGATTTAGGAGCAAGTCTCTTCTATATTCAGTATTACATATACATACAGTATAAATGGAGTGTTTCTATCCATACATATGGAAAAGTATTTGTATAATGCATTTTTCTGGGTTTTCAGTAAGAATATCTCTTTAAATAGCAAAATTTTAGTCAGCACATGGAAATATCAGAATGCACTGATGATACTGAAAGTCAAATGTTTCAGAGCACCCTTGATTTTCGGGAATGGAAGGGAAAGTGACATATCTGAATACCCCAGCAGGAAATGGGATAAAGAACCTCTGTTTTAGGCTATTTTTGGAATATGGAGGCCATTTTGAAAACCACCATATTGGATCAAAGATTTTTCCAATGGGAAGGTGGTCATGTAACATATCGCAGAAGACCAGAATTGTCTCAGAAATGGATTGCTGCTATCAGATTTCCAATAACTTGTGATTCAACACAGAGATTCTCCATAGATTCTCATGTAGCGTCATTAGAATTGGATCCAGCACCTTCAGCTCGGTGTTCAGCACCACAGACAACATGTCAAATAACCGTGTATCACAGGGAACATTCCCAGTTTTCTGTTGAACCACAAAGGATTTAACAAATATGAAATCGATTTCTGAGACATTTTTGACTTATTTGATATGTCACATGATCACTTTCCCATTGGAAAAACATACGATTGATCCTAAATGGTGATTTTCAAGATGGCGGACATGTTCTGGACATAATCTTAAAGATACGCTCCCCCACTTATTACTTCCTGGATATTCAGAGATGTAATTTCCCCCTTTGTTTCAGGGGGTCCTGGGACATTTGCTACCCCCGGACTGAGATGGCGGTCTGAGCTTCTACACTTTCTGAAAGCAAATTGTACCATAGGACACGGCTTCTGCTGTACGGCAAAGACCATCAACACTACAGTGCATAAAATTTACATAATTAAGTGCAAATTATATCATCCTTAAGGGGAATTTCCATTTTACCAGATTAGGACAGGATAGCTGTTAAAGGGCCCTATTCAAAAATATGTTTTTGAACATACGCATCTTTATTGAATCCTATAGAGACTGAACAAATATGTTTTTGTACATGTAAGGACCTGATGAGCAGGCATGTTTACCTTCTATATTGACTGTGACTGCCCATTTATTCATTTGTGAAAGCAAAATAACTCATTATGTGGCTTTAGCCCATATCAGCTTTAAAACATGAGGGGGTGGTCAGCATCATATACCAAAGAGAATCCTACACAGCCCCAGGTTCTAATATGCGAGTAATGTTATGGACACACATGATTTTACCCCATTAAACTACCAGCCCCCTTAGCTAGGATATGAAATTTAATTTCTAGAATTCTATCTTTTATGTGAAATATCACCCATTTAATTATAAAAATAAATCATTCCAGTCATGTGAAAGTGAGCAGAGAGAAGAGTCAAGTTTAGAGGTTGCAGGAGAAGTGTCACTTCACTTCACACAGCCCAGTCCTCAGTTCCATAACACCTAGAGGCATACTTTTTGAGAATCTCATCTTTTAGGCCGCATCGGGATTGTGGTTCTGTGATCTATAGAACTGGAGATACAAGTAGTTAAAGACATAGTTGGCAATGCCAGCTGCAGATAACAATTTAGTTCTTTGGAATCTCTGGTTCTGCAGCTCACAAAACCACAAGATGAGATTCTTATCTTTAATATCACATAAGCAGCATGTTTCTAGGTGCTATAGAATGAAAGATAGGGGCATCTGAAATGACACCCCACCCTGCAGCCTCTAAACCAGTGATGGCGAACCTTTTGGAGACAGAGTGCCCAAGCTACAACCAAAACCCACTTATATGTTGCAAAGTGCCAGCATGACAATTTAAGAAGTAACTTATTGATCCCTGCTGTATGACAGGTTTTAATCGTATTGGCGTCCTGAGTTCACCAATAGAAAGATGATGGAGAAATTTGGATTGTAGCTTCCCTCCAGGGTCCCTTGAAGAGGAAGAATCAGGGGACCCAGAGCAGGAGCTCCAATGACAATCCATCTCTATCCACACCTTCTTTCTCCTTCTGTAGTCCTGGCAGACAAGGATGTCACTTTAAAATAGCGCTGAGCTTGGCACTGACCATGGTCCTGGGCTGTATTGTATCACAGGAGAAAGCCTTGAGTCCTATCTGGCAAACTCTGTGTTGGGGTGAAGGCCTGGGTGCCCACAGAAAGGGCTCTAAGTCCCACCTCTGGCACCTGTGCCATAGGTTCGTCATCACTGCTCTAAACTTTTCACAGGTAAAATATGACTCTTCTCTGCTTATTGTCACTCATTCTTACTATGGATGTGATTTTGTTTTATAGGTAAACGGGTAAGACCTTGAATAAAAGAGGAAATTCTGGGGTAAAATCTGGTGACAGTGTCCCTTTAAGTGTGTCTGTATGATAAACATTGTGGTAGCTAATAGGGTTGCTGAAGTCACACTTGTGACGATGTTTCTAATCCAGAAGGGTGCATAGTCCCCCCCCCCCCCTTGCCACACAAATGCTTTATTCTCTTAAATCCTGAACCTTCTTGAATCTTAGTTAGCCCATGGGTGATAGCATCCTCAATCCACCTCCTCAGACAAAGTGCAGCCTCAACCTATAATGACACAAAAGGGGAGAATATCAATAAGAGGTACAGAAGAGGTACATATTTCCTTAATGGGCAAGAGGGGGCAGTATTAGCATAGCTGCCAACTTTTGTATCAAAAAAGGAGGGACAAAAGATGTGCTGTCCTTATTCCACCCCCAAATAGTATAATTTTTCCCTTAGTGGGACAGTCCCGATTTCCAGACTCTGTCGCACTGTCCCATGACATCTCCTCTGTCAGTATCCTCCAGATGCCGGCAGGGCTGATTACAGTGATAATGCAGAGAGCCAGCAGCTTCCTGTATTATCCCTGTGCCCCTGCTGTATGTAGCAGAGTCGGCAGGCGTGATGTGATGATGTTATCCCTGCCTACATGCAGCAGAAGGAGAGAAGAGAGGAGCTGCTGTGGGGCAACTGGGAAAGGTCAGAATCTGTATTTATTATTTTACTGTGGGTGCACAATAAAAGGGGGAGCTGCTATGGGGAAAATAAGAGTGGGCGCTATTGGGTGGGGGCAAAATAAGAGGGAAGCTACTGGAGGGCACAAGTAGAGGGGGAGCTGCCGGCAGATATAATAAGAGAAGGCTTTAATATGAGGGGGAGCTTGGGGCACAATATCAGAGGGGCTACAATGTAAAAAGGAAGCTGGGGGACACACAATGTGATCGAGGTGGAGTAAGGGGTGGAGCAAAAGGCGTGGCTTAGGGCAAAAAAATTCTGCAGAGCGAGTAGTTTGCCTTATCTTTTATTCCTATTTTCTGCTGCGAAAGTTGGGAGGTGTGCACAGGAGAACAAAAAAGGGGCACTACAACTTAAAGAGACAAAAGTAGTAGCAATATATAGGAGCACAAGTGGGGCCAATATTACACACCCGAATGGCAGCCATGAAAAGAAGTTGTAGAGATGGGGCAGTGGGTCCAAGCCAAGATTTTGCACACAAAGAGGTGGTACCAAGCTTGTATGTTATCTTATATCCACATGATAAGTAATAAAAAGCTGCTCCATTGATTCAGATAGTGGCCCCCTTGCTCTTTGCTCTGGACTAAAGAGGGATAAGAACCTCGCAGCAGCATTCTGTATGAGAAGGTTCTGGTTTGGTTATTATCCTAAGTTATGTTTTAAAGGACATTTGGGCACATGTCTCATTGTATTTCTGATGCTTCTGCTGTCGACACACTGTCGAACATGTGATTCTTTTTGTGGTCGTGTGGGTTTGTGTATTTTTTTTTTGTTGCCTTTTAGGCACAATTTAAAACATGGAAGTAAGTATGGGTCAGTTGTACTTTGACTTGCACCTAAAAAGTCTCTAATTTGCTCAAAAATAGGACTGCTAAAGATGCATTAGGAACACTGCAACAGATATTAACTTGTCCCTGGAGTAGGCGCAAATTCTCCCAAAAAGGCACAAAAATAATAATGAAATGCATAAAAACAAAATAAAAAAAACAAGTCAAAATAAAGATACATGTCCACCAGTAGGTGGCACTTTTACCCAAAGTTCATTACTTCGCCTACAACTCCCTAATTTAGAAGACAGTCTCCAGAAAGTAAAACGGCAACCCCACCAGTTATTGTTTTATTGACAAGCTTTTGCAGCAGATGTTTTTGTGCTACGCAAATGGGTTAAATTTACTAAGACTGGATTGTGTTTTTTTTTTCTATTTCTTCATTTGTGCCAAGGTCAACTGAGGAAGTAAACACACGGCATAAGAATGCAGTCGTGGGTGAGCCCTCTAATTAGGGCAGGGTGCGGTGGAACGATTGGGAAATTGTCCTGCTCAGATTTTCGTTGGAGATCCGATGATCACTTTGCTTCTTACCTAACTATAGGTAATCATTCTGGACTGCGAGCTGATTACTGGGTAATTAAAGGAGTGGTCATTAACCTTTAATTGACCCTTCAGGAAAATATAGTCCACATAATTAGCAGTTACCGAGACACATCTTAAAAACAAACACCAAATTATGTCCGATAAGGTTTCATCGTGCTTCACTTTATTTGTTCCCCTGGCACATTATTAGTCTATAAAGTAGAGAGAAGAACACAGTGTTACTGGAGACAACACATAAGGTCGTCCAGGATTAACATTTAATGCCCTTATATAAATGTCTTGGTGCCGGTCCAGGAGTTGAATCCAACACAAATATAAAGAGCAATCAGCTGTTCTTGTGCTTTTTCTATGGAGTTGTATGGAAAAGTTCTAAACACAATTGCCAACAAGGACCCTCATTTTAATGATTGGTGTGAGGCTACGTTCACATCTCGGTTTTTCCGGTTGTGAGAAATTCTCCCGAAGTGTCCTCATAACATATAGCAGAGACGTATCCAACTGTATTCTTATACAGTGGGATCCGTCATCCAGTTCCTCCTATTGCACCCTGAGGAGTAAACATCGTCAGCAGCCAGTGATTGGCTGTTGTCTATGTTTAGGGTGTTTCCTCAGTGATGTCACTGCCCTTATATGGAAAGTGACACCACTGGGTTCCTTCCTTAGTGTTTGCTCAGCGGAGGCCGGGTGGAGATGCAGTACTGTTGCATCCACCCCTATACTGAACATATATGTCACCATATATGCTGCTGCTTTTTGTACAGTATACAACAGTATACTGTGCAGATGGAGGTAAAAACTGTGTGCCCTGTCTGCAATGTATACGCTGAGGGTATGTTTCGTTTTCTAACTCTTTTCCATTAATTCGGCACCCATTTGGTGGCCTTGTGCTTATACCTCTCCATACAATACTTGAAAGTCTGCTTGGAGTAGCTCAGACATGGAAACCCATGACACGAGGGCACAGTTTTTGTGTTGATGTTAAAACCAGAGTAGGTGGTTACTGATCGCTTCCAGCTACAAACATGGTGGAATATCTAGGAGGGAAGATCTCAGTGATTTGACTTGTTTCATCCAGGAGGATATTAAACTCCTTTTAGTGACCTTAGGCCTTGGTGGATGCACTTTATGCTTAGGGGTCAGATGAAGGTAAGGCTCATACTTTGCTCCCCAGTGCTGGTGCCAGATGAGGTGAGAGCTGGTTTATCAGCTTGTGGCATCTTGAACAAACTAGGACAGCATTGACTGCCCATAGGACTCCTTATTGATAATTAACATAAAATGCAGATATTTTATTACTTAATCGGTTTTACATACATTGCGTCTTTTCCTTGTCTGTTGACTGAAGACCTAATGCCGTTAGTTTTGCCAAATCATAATCAATAATGAAAAAGAACGCTGAATACAGTGGTCAAACTACATGACACCAGGCTAGTAACAAAAATGGATCCAATCATTAGATTGCTCACTACGTGTCAAATGCAGCAACAACTACGAGGTCTTGGGTGAAGGACTGCGAAAGAAATGTATTCTGCTGCTACTTCCCTCCATGGCACTTTGACGTTTGTCAGGGCTGCCTTTAGGGGGCTTCGAACTGGGCATTTGTCCGGGGCCCCCTGCGTGTGGACTTTTGTGGGCAGAGGATGTATTGCTCCTTTTATACTCCTAGGTGGAATGTCCGGGTGCAGATGCTTATCATCTATCTCCTGTCTATATATCTGCCATCTATCTGTCTATTATCTATCATATCTATCTCCAATTATCTATCCATCTATCTATCTACCTATCTATCTATCTATCTATCTATCCATCTATATCATATCTATCTATCCATCTATCTATCCATCTATCTATCCATCTATATCATATCTATCTATCTATGTATCTATCTATGTATCTATCTATCTATCTATCTATCTATCTATCTATGTATCTATCTAAAAATCTAAAAATGTTGGCACTCCAAGTTCTTGTGAAAAAGGAATTATTTTATTCCAAAAGCACCAAAATGCCACCATTTTTTGATTTTTATATGTGAAAGGATTTAACAAACCTGAAGGTTGAGCACCTGATTTTTTTCTTAACTGGTGCAGCTGAATTGTTTTAATTTTTCTATCTATCTATCTATCTATCTAACTATCTATCTCATATCTATCTCATATCTATCTATCTATCTCATATCTATCCATCTATATCATACCTATCAATCTTCTATCATCTATCTATCTATCTATCTATCTATCTATCTATCTATCTATATTCTGCTTTATATTTATGCATGTAAAAATCTATATCATATTTCATATTTATCTTCTATCATCCATCTCCCTATCATCTGTCTCCTATAAAATCCTCCAACAGCCCCATATTACAGATACTTACCTACTACTGTGCGTAACTACAAAGTGTTATTATTGTATAGGAGCCTCTTACTGACTGTGACTGCTCATAAAATAGTTTTATTTTGGAGGCTCCACTTTTAGCTTTGCCCAGGGCCCACTGTGTCTAAAACCGGCCCTGATCTTACTTATGTTTGGTAAAAATAACTTCCTTCTCCTGTGCAAGGTATTGTCTGGTTTATTTCTATACTCACCTATATTACGTAGTTGACAGACCTGGCATTAAAACTTACAAAAAATATACAACCCTAAGCCATCCAAGACATTTATTTCACATGAATCCTTACATGGACACACATCAAGCTTTCATATACCTGACAATATACATCTCTAACTGTTGCTTTCCATAGTCTTTATTATTCATAAATATGTACATCTGTAATTCGAATAAGCTTGAGACATCTGGAATTCCATTTAGATTTATGTGCTTTTTGTTTTGTTTTTTTTGTGTGTTCTACTTACACACTTTTGAAATTGTTGCTCGTTATAACAGCAGAGACAATTTTCTCCGACACCTCGCCCATCAAAACACAAGACAAGAACTACCTGACGCAGAAAAGCTGTAACACAGAAAACATGTTTTTAAAATCTAAAACATTTTTTGGTTCACTCCTACTATACACAGTCTGTAGAAATAGCAAAGCAAATTCCAGGATGAAGTGCATCATCGGTTGTCTGGTTTTATCCCTCTGTCAGCTGTCAGAAATGCTTTTAGGTCTACCGTCTTCTTTGATTGTACTTCACGGAAACATCAGTAGAACAAGATTGTCCAAAGAGCATCCTCGTTTCCGAATTTCTACACGTCAACCACTTTGCATGCTGCGATCCGGGCTCTGGTAGATACACATGTAGATGTCAGAAAAGAATCTTTTAGGTAGGGCGTCCATCTTTGTGTAGTCCAAAGCACTGAATTGCTGCTCGGACATTGACAGGTAGTCTCCCAATATTGGGCAGGTCCGAACCACCGGGACATTTGTGCCAATTTCATTACCTATGTTCAAACATACAAACGTTACACATTTTTAAGGAAGTATTCGACTAAGTAACACACTTTACTCTTTTGCTGGCCACAGGTGGTTGGTCCCTCTGATCTCCATTTTCTGTCTATACTGGCCACCAGCTTCTCAGGCTTCCTTGTACGCTCCCCTTTCTATGGGCTGCTCCAACCAAGAGCAATGGGGATTGTTCTAGGCTATTAAATTCACAGTCTATTCCCTCTGCAGGAGTAGGGTCTCAGAATACAAAAACACAATTCATGTAGATAAATCTTGGCCGTTTTACATATGGGTAAAAATTTGAGGTACTGTACCCAAAATATTATTAATATTACACAAGGGCTCCTCAGATATTTGCATTTTTCAATTTGCATTTACATTTTAATTTGTAAACTAGTTGCTTTATTATCGGCACAAAATTCCATGAGAACTCAAGAAGAACTCTAAACCAACTGCTGGATGCAGGTAGAGATAACCCATAGGTGAATTTGGAATATTTTGCATGGCTCCTGGAATGTTATCCATGTCTGATTTTTGGGTAGACAGGTTGCAGAAACGATGAAAGAATCAGAAGGGCTTCAGATGATAGCTAAGAGCCAAGAGAGGGGTATTGCCTCCCTATTGAACCTCACTTATAATATCAATAAGAAGAACCTGAATGATTCCTGCACATTCCATCATAGAAAAGGGAAAGGATTAATGTCCACTATTGCCGCAGAATACCAGCTCTACAAGGACGCTGGGAAACAGGAGATATCTTATTGACATCTTTGCTTGGCCAGACATTTCATTATGCAGTCGGCTTTAATCTGATGATTATTTCTAATGTAGGTCACATAGCACAACCTTCAAATTACCAACATTCCTGAGCCTACAGAAAACAACACAAGAGGAGGAAGCTCTATCTCTGCTTATTCCCTCATACACATGCATGCTCACCTCCACCGATCATTGGTGTCTGGCCAACGGCTTACCTCCCCGAGAACAAAAGTATCAAGTATATGAAACCCAAAGACATGCAGGCTGAGCTGACTATCTAATGACATCCATTCAATTCTCTACCGATCGGAAGACTCCATACCCATAAGTTGGACGAAATCAGAGGGTTATGCTGTTGTATTGACTAAGCCCTTATTAGCTTCTCCTTGGACTTCTGCGAAATACTGGCCTCCCGGCTTACTCTCTACTACCCCTTCAAACTACCCTTAACTTTGCTGCCCGGCTAATCCATCTGTCTCCTTTACCTCTCCTCTTTTCCATTCTCTCCATTGGCTACTGGTTACCAAATGCCAAACAAATTCAGTATAAAATATTAACCATGACTTACAAAGCTGTCCACAACCGGTCAGCCAATACCGTCCCAGATGTAATTACAATCTTCAGCCTATTACCATCCGCTCTTCTCACAACCGCATCCAGGACTTCACCCATGCATCCCCCATACTCCCAAACATAACTCTTCAAGTCAAACATCACTTGAAGACTAAGCTAATTGGGATTGGTACAATGTGCAATAACCCCATCGCTATTCTCTCTCATCTTGTGTCTCCATCTACCCTCCCCCATAGATTGTGAAGGCTCACGGGCAGGGTCCTCCTTCCACTTGTTCCAGATCTCTGTAGTTTTTGTATTTGTACTTGAAATTGTTCTCATTTTAATGTAATGTATGCAAATCCCTTATTGATTGGAATTAAAGGTGCTCTATAAGTAAATAATAATATTAACAACATATATCACATATGTATGGATAGCCTTAGACTAAGAGAATTTCAAGATTTTTACCCAAAAATCCTTATTCTAAGCATTGACCTATGACTTTTGACCGACAAATTCACAGATAAATACTAAGTAGTGTTGTATAATTGACAAAAAGTCTAATGCTTGTTGGTATATTTTTAAGAAAAGAACACCGCCAGACAGGGCCGGCGCCAGAACTGGGCATACCTGGGCAAGTACCAGGGTCCAGATCTGCTGGGGGGACCACATAATGCTGTATGTAAGGAATCCATGGGGTAAGGGGCTGTATCTAATGAATCCATAGGTTGCGAGGGGGACTTATAAAATAACCAATGTGTGACTGTGTATAAAATAACCATGAGGGGGCTGTTTGGGATGATAAACTACCTGAGTGAAGTTGGCCCCCCCACCTTGTTCAAATCAAACAAAATTGGTGTCAAACGTTTGTGCTACGTTTGTGCTGGTTTGTGCAGCAGAAATTTTTGTTTGTGCCGCTATCGTTTTCGAGATTTTAATGAAAGTTTCCAGAGGTCATCAGAGGTCAACCAGCCCCCCCACATTGCCCAAATCAAACAAAACTGGTACCAAACAATTCTGCTACGTTTGTGCTGGTTTGTGCTGCGCAAATTTTTGTTTGTGCTGCTTTTGTTTTGAATATATGAACAAAAAATGAAAGTTCAAAAGTTCAAGAAGCCCCCCCACATTAACGGAATCAAACAAAACTGGTGTCAAACATTAGTGCTACGTTTGTGCTGGTTTGTGCAGCAAAAATTTTTGTTTGTGCCGCTATAATTTTTAAGGTATGTTCAGGTGTTTGAGGTGTTTAGGATGAACTGGTAAAAAACAAACCTAGTGACACTTCCCTGGTTTGATCACCAGGGGGAGCTAGCAAACACATTGTACTTTGGAAGAAATGAACTCTGATGACCTCTGCAAAAAAGTATGAATATATTAAAAACAATAGCGGCACAAACGAAAATTTTTGCTGCACAAACCAGCACAAACGTAGCACTAATGTTTGACACCAGTTTTGTTTGATTCCGTTAATGTGGGGGGGCTGCTTGAACTTTTGAACTTTAATTTTTTGTTCATAAATTCAAAACAAAAGCAGCACAAACAAAAATTTGCGCAGCACAAACCAGCACAAACGTAGCAGAATTGTTTGGAACCAGTTTTGTTTGATTTGGGCAATGTGGGGGGGCTGGTTGACCTCTGATGACCTCCGGAAACTTTCATTAAAATCTTAAAAACGATAGCGGCACAAACGAAAATTTCTGCTGCACAAACCAGCACAAACATAGCACAAACGTTTGACACCAATTTTGTTTGATTTGAACAAGGTGGGGGGGCCAACTTCACTTAGGTTGATAAACTATGGAATATTTTAGGGAACAGGAGATTGTTTTAGTTTCTGAATTTTTAATGCCGCCACGTGAGTTCACTGCAAAGGGACCTACTGAGGCTCTGTCACCCAGGGGCCTACTGAAGCCTAGAGCCAACCCTGTCGCCAGTAAAGACACATTTTCAGTTAGTCCATGAACTCCAGACTTTGTGCTACCATTGCAAGCACACATTAGTCTTCTTTGTAACAGGTGGCCATTGTGGGTTTGCTTGATTAGAGTACTCAGAAGCACAAGTTATGGGCTTCATGCCCACAATCTTCTTCTGGGGTGTGTGCTAGCTGTTTTATTTACAGCCAACACACGTCCTTATGTTTTTCTATTGCCTCATGCCCACGGCCATAGAAAAACAAGCTGCGAGCGAGTCAACAGCAAATTATGGAGCAGGTCCTATTCCTGTTTGTCTTTTGCTATTGTTATCCATTGGATAAGAGGCGCTCATACATCGATGACAGACGGGTCACAAACAACCTGCTTTAGTGGGCATAAGATGAAGTTAGTCTTGACAACATCTCAATGACTCACCTATTCTTCCTGCCATGCTGTCAAAGAAGACCCAAGAGTGTTTGCCTGGACCATATTTTACAAATGAGACAAAGTGACTGGTCTTTATGCAGAGGACGGCCAACAGTTCAAGCTTTTGCCTTTGGTTTGATACGTAAGATTGTGTTTCAATTCTTGTGGGTTTGTGATCCTTCATCTGTTTGCAGGAGTGAACCTATGGTCAGAGAGGATAGACATATTAGGTCTTACTTTATTTATATCTGTAGTATATTGCATGCATTATGCACACAGTATCATAAAATTAGCTGCGGACAACATTACTACTTAGCAGATACCCATTGAGCGCACATAAGTTATATATCCTTATACATCCTACATTTTTTAAGTACCTGTTATACTTCTGTAACTATAGTTCAGAATAAATCACACCTAATCGTTTATCATACGTTGCATATATGAAAAGTACAGTGTGTAATTCTGCCCATTGTGTCACTTGTTTTATGTATTTAATAGATGTTTTCCTTTCTAATTCTCAGTTGCACCAGAACTGGTGGAGACAAGTTGCTACAATGTCTTTTCATAAACTGCAAACAGAACCTAAAGCAGATTATAGAGAAGTACGGATGTGTACTTGTGCATATAAAGCACACGAGGCAATATAGAAACCTATATTTAGCTCCAGCAGCCTGGGTCTGGGTCTCTCTATTCTCACTCCTCTTCTTCTTTTTCTCCCCTGCCTTTCACATAAAATACATATTCAAGGTGCAGTCTGTCTTTGTAGAACAAGACGGACTATATGCAGATTTCTTAAAGGGGTTGTCCACTTTCAGCAAATAATTGATCTGGTTTATGTAAGGAAAAGTTATACAATTTTCCAATATACTTTCTGTATCAATTCCTCCTGGTTTTCTGGATCTCTGCTTGCTTTCCTAGTACAGGAAGCTTTAATGTTTACTTCCAGTGGTCCATGATCACACAGGCGCATGGCTTGTTATATCACACACCTGTGATTACTTTCTGTGATACTTATGAGCCGCGCACCTGCGTGACATCACATGACCATGGACAGACTTCTATCCAGTGGAAGTAAACAGAGAAGCTTTCTATAGCAGGACAGCAAGCAGAGATCTAGAAAATTGGGAGGAATTAATACAGAAAGTATATTGATACATTGTATAACTTTTTCTCACACAAGCCATTTCAATTATTTGCTGAAAATGGATGACCCCTTTAAGAGCCAAAGTGTAGCAGCTGGAGACTGGTAAGATTTATCTAGTTTGTAAGACTTTGGTTGTCAGGGGAGTAACTTTAGGGGGTGCAAAAGGTTCAGTTGTCAAAAGGTGTCACTTTCCCTATGAGAAGACTAGTACTATAACCGTACATTATAATTGGGGCCCGGCACAGACTTTGCACTCGGACCCATCAGCTTCAAGTTAAGCCACTGTTTGTAGTGCACATATACAATATGTTTATATGTATACAGCATGTTCCCTAATGAGTATAATTTTCTCAAACGAACCATAGACACATATGTTTATTGCAGGTGCTGACCTGTTTCTCACATATCTGGCAGAACTGGCGAATGTTCCCGTCCGTGGTTAGTGGGTCAGCGAGGCATTGAGTGCATTCATACTCGGCAGGACTCAGACATAGACAGCACACTGTGCTTCCTGCAGACAAGGACAATAACATTACAAACAATATACCAAGAGTCCTAAAGATTTCCTAGAGGTTATCTCTTATCCAAAACTATCTAACTAACACAGTCTTTGCTAGCAGCATGCTTAAGACATAATTGATTTCAGGAGGTTTGGATAACCATCTATTGTGTATGGGGCAATCCAGACCCCTCTCAACTCTCCTCAGACAGCTGATGTCAGAGGTAAGGCAAGATAAGGCTACATTCACAAGACTGTATGGTGGACGTATATACGCCATATATATATCCCTCGTACGAGAGCGGTATGGTGCAACAGGCGTGCGGCACCATACAGTTCCGTACCTGTGAGAAATGTAGGACATGTTTCCAACTTTCCACTTAATATGGCAACGTGCACCATACATCACCATGGAGAGTGCTGGGGGTGAGCAGCTCTCACCCCTCCTTCTCTCCCGGGCACCGACGTGTGACCTCCATGCTACGTTATGGCGGGCACATTGTCGTGTGAATGTAAACTAAGGGTCAGATAGTCAGAATTCCACTACCCGATTCTTTGGAGATAAGAGGGTTCTGTCCATGGTTCTCTCCATTAATCACAAATGCCCTTTTAGCAGCCATGGCAGCATTGCCGTGCAGGATCACCATTGAACCACTGCCACATTTGTGTGCACCAGCAGTCTCCACACACAATGTGGAACGAAGACATGTGACCATATATAAATTAATTTTAAGCTTGGTGGTGAGTTTATTTGCACCCCACAACATACATAGGCAAAAAGTTACAACCCAGAGCAGAAATATAGTAGGTGCAGGCTCAAGTGAAATTTCTCCATTTTCTATCTCATGTGGATGGGGGCTTGAGGTTGCTGTATAATATACTTACTTTTGTGCACCATATGAGAGATGTCCAGTTCTAGGGAAGGAAATATATACGGAAACATTTTAAACTTCTTGCCAAATCTCGGCATTTGAAGGATAAGACAGCTCGGAACCTGGGAGTAATAACACATGTATAAGCTTAAAGTATACATTTATCAAAAAATAAGAGAATTTTTCAGAGTAACTTTGAGCTATTGTAATAGAAACCTGAAAAGTTACTATGGGTAGATGGGTGGGTCATCACCTGGTCAAATGTTAGGTCTTCATAGGACCGGAATGATCTGTCCATTAGGGTCTGGACACTGGGAACCTTTAGTGTCCCATCCCTTTCCACAATTATTTGATAGCTGTTACATTCCTGGGTCTTGTTATTACACCTGTAAAACATGTTGTCAGTCTATTCCACTATAAAGACACCCAAGACTATAATGAGCTTTATATAGTAATGATTTGTACTTGTACTACAGTACATACGGTATGGGTATTTATAAAACACTACCTGATTTTAAGAAGAGGTTCCACTGCTAGAACTTCATGTAATAAGGCACTTAGAAACTCTTCAGGATCTGCGGGAGATCAACAAGATTAAATATATGCAGGTTCTATTCATGAAGAACAGAAAATGTGTAAAAATACCAGACCAACCTTTCTCCTCGCTCACGAAGGTGTCACATCGGAGTAGTTTTCTGAGCTTCATGACATTTTCAGCATGTACAAATCCACTTCTGCAATATCAGAGTATACTTCATGGAAAATACATCATATGAACAGCATCAATGTCTAACAGGTCAGTGCCAACTAATGATCCTCCGATGTCGTAATGGCCGACCGGCTTTTTATAAGATACTGAGATGGGGCTTGGTTCTGATACATGATAATTGGACCAATAGATCCAGAATAAACCCAGTTTGAAGGCAACTTTGTAACTATCATTTGTTACGTGGACATACAGAGATATAGACAGAGGGTGGACCGTCATAACCTCTAGTAGCTTAAGGTACCTTAGTCTGATACTGGATGGGTCTTTGACATAAGGCATTGGTCTACCCCCATGTGATATCTTACTCATGATATAAAACATGATACTAATGCAGGATTTGCTGCTTTTTTGCAGAAAGAACCTACCATCAGGATTTCACTTTTTGACTTAATGACTGGTTCCCATAGAAGTTTTAATACTAATTAAAAATCTTTTTTAACTAACTATCTTAGTTCATTTAAATTTTAAAAGTATATAAAAGTATACCCAGTGGCGTAACTAGAAGCTGATGGGCCCCAGTGCAAAGACTGCCAGGCCCCGACTATAATATATGGTTTATAGTAATAGTCTTCTCATATGGGAAAGTGACACCATAAGGGCCCCCTAAACCTCTTGGGCCCAGGTGCGACCGCAACCTTTGCACCCCTTAAGTTACGCCGCTGAGTATACCTGACTCCCTGCAAGTAAAGAGCATGCAGTCATGGAGGTGTCTGTTATAATCCTGTGTCATCACAGTTCTCCGCCCCCCTCCCTCCTGCTCCCTCCTCAACTTCCCCTCCGGCTCCCTCCTACCCCCTCCTTCATGCAGACCTGAGCTGACCCAACGCTGCAAGAAAATCTCATTAAGGAGGGGGGAGAAGGTTACCTGTCAATAGGTCAAAATGTGAAATCCTGATGACAGGTTTCTGTTTTAGCCTCACAATTTTTTCCCCAATTCTAGTTAGCTGCCCAATGTCCCGTCTAAGCACCTAAAATTATTTTATACTCTACAATTACTAGTAAAATCCATACTCAATATGTATCCTAATTCAAAATTAGGAGACACAAAAATATACCCTTTAAAACCAAAAATGACATTGCATAACCTTAAAGACATATCCATAAATACCCAGGATCGGCACATATATAACAGAGGTACATACGAAGAGTCAGCATGTTGATCCTGGGTGTAGATCAATATGTTTTAGAGTTAAACTATAAAATTATTGGTTTTAAAAAGTATTTTTATGGCTCTTGATTTGGGAGTAGGATATATGGATCCACATGTGTGTATATTGCTACAGAAGATGGGTGTACATTTGCTTCATGTATGGTCAGATCTCATACCTTCTCAGGGGATTTACAATATCTTCCCGCAAGATTCGCTGTACTTTGGCGTCACAAACATCAGGAGAACGTAGGATGTGATCCAAGACAGAGGAAAATGCAAACAGGCTGTCAAAGGAAATAAAATCTGAAGTACTATATACATTTAGGTTTGAGAGTATTCTGTGTTTTGTAGGATTTAGGTTTGCGGATATGAAGTGCAGAGCTGCATGCGCCATGAGGTGAGATCAGAATCTTGCCTCAGGTGGCAGATTCCCGAGCCCTGAGGGAGGCAGCAAAATGTGGGGCCATAATGTGGGCACCTTTTTTTATATTTGTGCCTTAGCAGTCTTAAAAAGACAAATGAGGTGCAAAAATAAAAAAGACTCACTAGAAGAGCAAAAAGAGTTCAGGGAAGGGGGAAAAAAAGATAAATGTGTTTTCCTAAGACTTCTATACAGTGGTCCTCACCTGAACAGGGTAGTATCTAAATAGCAGGAGTTGTAGTGTCCTTGAATGCCTTTCCTCTGTCCAACAATCTTCTCCAGAACATCAGCCTCACGCACAGGTGGATGGTCCTTTAAGCTGTCTTCCAGGACACTGTACATATCTAGGCAGAGACAGAAAGAGATAAAACACATTCATTGGGGAAAATTTATCAAGCCAGGAAAAAGTCACAATTCCAGGTACATGGCCAGGGATTGCAACTTTTTTTTACCTCCATGCCACAATCAGAATAGTAAGGGGCAGGGAGTGGGTGTTTACTATAGTCGTAATTCTACATCACACAGGACCATGTGCCAGCGGGAGGTGCATCAGACAGGACCTTGCGCCAGCGGGAGGAGCATCAGACAGGACCATGCGCCAGCGGGAGGAGCATCAGACAGGACCATGTGCCAGCGGGAGGAGCATCAGACAGGACCATGCACCAGCGGGAGGAGAATCAGACAGGACCATGCGCCAGCGGGAGGAGCATCGCAGCTACTACATATTGCACCCAGTCATGATAAATTCCCACAGTATGAACTAAGGATCCTTAAATGGGTTAACAAAGATCTGAATAAAGAGACCTCCTCACTCAAACTTTTCATTTACTCATAAGCAGCCTGCCATATAGTGTACAGGGACTATACTTGGTATTGCAGCTCATTGTCATTCTGTCACCATGATGGGTGAACATGATGTCATTGTCTTACAAAGCAGAAGCATCTCTCAAAGAATATCAAATTGATCACCTACTCCTTAATTATTCAAAAAGGAATACCACTTTAAAGGGAGTCTCCCATCAAAATCCATCATGATAAACATAGATGCAGGCACCGGGACTGTGGTAATCTTCTTATGTTTGTTATTAATGCCACCTTCTAAAATCAACTTTTAAAATTATGGTAAGAAATGGGGGGGGGGGGGTTAATAATAATTCCTTTATATAGCGCACACAGATTACATAGCACTGCACAGATCTTGCCAAATCATACAAGGGCCCCTCCGTGCTCTGGCTTCGCAGACCATTACACTGTTCTCACCCTCCACATCAGCTTCTTCAGAACTTTCCTACTCCCTTTTCACTGCAGCAGAGGAAGTTTCAGCACACCTTAGGAGGGGAAAGTGCTCTTGCACAGTATAACAGCCTGTGAAGCAACTGCATGAAGGGGCTTTGGTAATGCCTCCAGAGCCCTTCTGTCTGATTAGCATAATTTTTTAAGTTGATTTTAGAATATAACAAATATAAGAAGATTACCACAGTCCCTGTGCCTGGATCTATGAGTAAGTGCCCCTGGTTTATCATGATAGATTTTGATGGTAGATCAAGCTATGGGTATCCGCACATTCGCACATCCATCAGCGAATACATAAAGAAAAAATACACTCAAAAATATATAAAATGAACCTACATAACATGATAACAACAACGATACGTGTAAGTATAGGGACTTTAAGTATTAGTTGTAACACCTTGTAATTACATTTATTAGATACTTATTACGTCTGTAACACGTGGCTCTCTCGCAGTACACAATGTAGGGTGAATGGGTCGACATGACAAAGCCACAAAGGATTCTGGGATCGCTTTCATTGACGTTTTAAAGTTGCTAGGCTACAAAACCAAAAATGTTATGTAAAGGAAAAACTTCCAAAATTCCAGAATCACCCGACATCTTTACAAAATCTGAAAATGCCAAGACTTTTCTTAAAAATATTTACCTAGTTGCACAAGATTAAAACATTATTTTATAGTCTTTGATGGATATTCACCTTTTTCATCCAACTTGGCTCCATTTCCCCGGTACTGTGGACAGCGCTGTACACTAGAGCTCACAGCCAGAATATCCCCAGCGTCCACCTTTATAAAGGGGGTGGAGTTATCAGAAAACTCTCCGTCCTGCAAAATATTATTAGGTTTTAATTAAAAATTCCTCAAATAATTCCTTAAAGGGAAATTCCTGGATTTCTTTTCATGGATCCTTAGTATGGTTCATCAATATCAGAGTAGTGGAGGCAGGGGAGTAACTACAGGGGTATCACCCATAGCAGCTGCTATGGGACCCACAGTTTCAGGGGGCCCCAGCATAAGGGGTATTGGGTATGAATATGCTTTGTGTGTGTGTGGTGTGTATATACTGTATTTGTATGTGTGTTTGTAGGTTGTATATGGTATTGTATGTATGTGTGTATTTGCTTTATCTGTGTGTATATGTGATGTGTGTATGATCTTTATGTGTGTGCATATGTGATATGTAAATGCTGTATGTATGTATATATGGTGGAAGTATACTGTATGTTATTGTAAACAAAAATCTATATTTTCCTAAAGAGAAGGGGGGCCACATTCAGAAGTCTTCTTTGGGGCCCTGCCGCTCCTTGTTAGGCCCCTGAGTGAAGGTACAACACCTGCTACCCCTGGCGATCAGATGGTTGGATGAGTTCTATGGCTTTCTCACAGTCTACCAAACAGTGTGACATCTATAATATAGAATGAAGCTTTTTGGGGTTTCAGGACCTATTGTCGACCTTCATAGGTCCTGAAATTGCTCTTATTTACATGTGCATTGAGAGAAGAAACAGATGTATGAGGATTTAATGGGTAAGTAAAAAATGATAGTGTATAATATATAGAATAACATATATAAAATAATATAACTTAGAATAAAATTTGGTGGGTGTCTTGGGTAGCTATGGGCCCCCTAAAAGGCTTGAGCCCCAGGCTACCACTTGTACCATCTATATTATAATCCACGACGACTGTCAATGCAGGCAAGTCAAGAAAGGCCATCAGGGAAACCAAGGTGATTCCCGGCATCTATCATCAGGATTGTAACCTAAGCATACTTACATTCTGGCAGGATCCGCTATTCTTTTAGCTTCTTATGCTCTTATTTTAACAAAAACAAGACTTAAAAAAATATGCAAATGATCCTGAGGGGCTCCCGGTTCCATAGACAATAATGGAGCCTGGAGCCCCTTAGTCTCATTTGCATAATTGTTAATGCTATTTTCTGTAAAAGCAAAGGCATAAGAAGCTAAAAAAAATTGGATCTTGTAAGAGGGGACACCCACCAACATATAAGTTTGTATGGTTTACAATTCTTGATCATTTGGTTAGTTTTCCTTTAATGAGTCTTTTATTGGGGGGAAGGAAAATTCTCCAGGGCGTCTTGATAAACAAATATGGAGTAGCCTCACTACTCATGCTCTATATAAAAGGCCTTGTCTGGAGGAAAGTAGAGTAAGCTCTGGTGACCTAAAGGGACATATATACCATAGGTATAGATATACCACCCAGTATTAAGTTACTCACCAATAATTCAATTTCGACCAGTAGCTTTGTAAGCTCGCACATTCCCGATTTTTCAGAAAGTTCCCAGATGGCAGAGGCTACACCTACAGCAGCATAGCCCTGGTAACGTACTCTGACAACATCACTAATCTGCAAACCACACACTGTGACGAATAACTTCTCATTGGCCAGCAGATGAAGCCTCCGCGCCGGAGATCCGATCCCGTATAAAAAAGCCGACTCTCTCTTGCTAAGAAGCCGAACCAGGTTTCTTCTCACTGCTACTTCAGGACGTGAAGGAAGGTCCATGATGCGACCGCGCGTCTGGTCATTGTCTAGGAAAACACCTATGGATCCAGACGCCACTTTATGTCGGCCGGTCATAAACTCTCTCAGGACGATAAATGGCTTCCGAGACCTCGCTGCGGAATTTATGTTTGACATTGTGCGGGATCTGAAATTCAATATGAAAAGTTTAGACATTATAAGATTATGAAAATCTATAACAAGTTTGGGGCTCATTTACTAAGGGTCCGAACGCCGCACTTTCGTCTGGTTTCCCAAATATTTCTCTTTTGCCCTGAATAGCCCCAGGTTTTTAACGCACCTGATCAGATTGTGGCGCATCGGCGCCGACTTGCAAGCGACGGAAATTGGGAGGCGTGACCATCGGACAACCCGACGGATTCGGACAAAACGCGAAATTTAAAAAAGGAAATGTGTCGCAAGATCAAGCACTCGCATGCACCGGGAAGAAGCAGGTGAACTCCGGCGGACCTCGGCGCAGAAGTGACACATGCAGGAACTTGGACGCACGATCTTAGTGAATCGCAACGGACCCAGATCCTCGTCGGACAACGCACCGCGGGATCGTGACGGGAACGGGTAAGTAAATCTTCCCCTTTATGTCTAGAGGTATATTTTCAATTTTCTATTTCACAACAGATCGTCCACGCTTACTAATGGAAGGAGAAGGATCTTCAGTCACAGTTATATAAATTATGAAACCCTGAAAAGAAAGTTGTCTTCAAGTGAATGTATGGCTATAAATCCTGTCTGGTCGCATATCTTTCCTTTATGGCCAATGTCTCAATCCTTCCTGGACCTGGGTTATGACCTTCAGAATTGGCATAAAAAATTGTTGAGCAATTTTAAAAAGCAAACTCTTATAAGTTATTTCTTCTATCATCCCGAAAAACCAAATATTGGAAGCAAATAAACACCAAGTAGAATAATGAGATTGCCCTTGTATGAGGCAGAAGTGAGAGCCATCCTGCTCTGGAGGTCTCAGGATTGGGGGTCCACAGTGGAGCACGAGCGCTGCTGCTCATTTCTGTGCTCTGATATCTCTGTCAGAAGTGGAGGAACTTGAAGCTAATGGGCCCCAGTGAAAAATCTGTGCCAGGCCCCCGACTATAATGTATTGGGTATAGCAAAAGTCTTCTCATATGGGAAAGTGACACATTATAAGCCCCCTAAACCTCTTGAGCCCGGTTGCACCATCGGCACCTCTTTAATTTACGCCCCTGTCTGTCAGTCCTATGAAAATAAATTGAACAGCAGGGCCCATGTGCGACCAGCAGCTTAATATACCTAGGTGGTTGGGACTCCCCGTACTCATGATCCTGGGCATCCCATCACTGGGACCCACTTGATCAGTAAGATAGGATGACCGTATAAACACTAAAGGTTCTCTTTAAATGAATGATTCGGAGTTCCCCGAAAGTGCATTGCCCGATGATAATGCACTGTGGCGCGATTCACTAAGATCGTGCGCCCGATATCCTGCATGTGTCACTTCCCCACTCAGGTCCGCCGGAGTTCACCTTCTTCTTCCTGGTGCATGTAAATGATTGGGCTTGCGACACAAATTGAAAGATAAAGCCCGCGCTCAGTCTGAATCCCGGTCGATCGTTCCACGTCCCGTCCCCCGATTTCTGCCGCATGAAAGCCAGAACAGCTGCGCCACAATCTGATCGCGTGCGATACAATCCTCTGCTAAATACCTGTCATATCGCCGCAAATACCTAAAACCATGAACAGCGAAACAAAAGTGCGATCTGCGACCCTTAGTAAATAAGCCCCATTGTCTCAAGTGAGCTTCTCAATAAATCATTATGCATCTATTATATATATTCATTTGCTAATATGATGATTTGTTCAAACAAGTTATAGCCATGATGATTAATAACAGATAACTATATCAGTTCCTGCCTCAATAGAGATTGCACTCTAACCTGAACAACACTAACTCCCTGCTCCCCATGTCATGTGTAATAATCTAGGCTTATATTGTAACTTACCTAGTGAGGATGTCACTCTCTCTGTGTCACCAAGTGTTGTGCAAAAGCACTATTTATACCGAGGAGATGACAGAGATCACTATGTGAGATCCACCCATCTACTCCTGGCAGCATGACCAGTACCTGCCGGATGCACTGGCTGCTTGTACCTCAAACAACTGGATAGATAGATAGATAGATAGATACATTCTCTGATAGATATGAGTTAGATGGGTAGATAGATTAATAAATAGATAAATTCTCTGATGGATAGATAGAACTCTGCATTATTTATGCATCAATTTAAATACAGGCAGTCCGTACAAGATCGGTTCTGTAGGTTTGTTCTTAAGTTGAATTTGTGTGTTTTTTTGGTCTCTGTGACAATTGGATTGTCATAAGAACCACAATTAACAATAAATCTTAATTGCAGATAAGCTTTGATAACTGTTAGAGCTGTTTAATAAGGCTAAAGTCCAATAAATTACCAACATCCAGAGGTCCGTTTGTAACTAGGGGTCGTCTGTAAGTCAGATGTTCTTAAGTACTGGACCGCTTGTATATAATATAGAATTTTAAAAAGTAAATATATTGCCCACAAGTATAATCTTGTATTAATGTTATATTCTATGATACTATACTATCACAGTGTCCATCAGACTAATATCTGAACAGTGCTCCATTGGTATCACATACTATACTCTACAGTCAGTGTCGGACTGGCTCACCAGAGGATCCCAATAGAACCCAATACTAGAAACCACAAGTCCATCCAAAGAAAATCCAATTTAGGGGCTACTATGGTCTCCTAGAAGTCAATGGAGTGCAGGACCAAGCTGTGGCCGGTCCTCCATAGACTTCTCAAAACTTGAGCTCCTTTGACTTTTGAAACTTGGGGTCCCAGTTGCATGGAGGAGATCAGGGGGGACTTGCATTCCCCATTCTGAAGATTTTAATACTTAAAGGATATCTACCGCCAGGATGAAGGATTGTAAACCAAGTACACTGACATAATGGTGTGTGCCCCTTTTTTAGCTTCTCAACAGGCTTTGAAAATTATGAAAATGAGCCTGAGGGTCTCCGGGCTTCATAGGTCTTAAAGGAGCCGGAAGCCCCTCTGGCTCATTTGCATAAGCATAAATCCTTTTATTCTTAAAAACAAGGGAATAACAAGCTTAAAGTAGAGTGGATGCTGACAGAAGTATGTATGTGTGCTTAGTATACAATCGTTGATCGTGGTGGTAGATGTCCTTTAATACTAGCATCCATTAATCCCCTATCCCCTAATATAAATAATGAAACCGCTATTAATATTGAAGCAATGCTAATTTTCCACAGACGTTGAGAAGGTTACTGTTGCTTGTTTGTGTTTGGCTTCTTATGTAATAACAGGGATATGAAACTATGATGCAATCCCTGAAAATCGCCCACATTCCTCTCTGTCCTTGATGTGTGATATTGGTCCCTGGTGTTTATCTCCGTGGTATATTCCCGCTGTCAGTCCCTGGCTTTACTGTTCTGGCACATTAGGGCACAGTGGGCGCATCTTCTTGCCTCCAACTTACTTTAGCTAATTATCTGATTAAATAGCAGTGAGTCACAGGATTATTATACTATTATTTTCCACCATTGTCAGTGTATTCCGGTGACACCTATTAGACATTTCAGGAGGTTGCGATGGTCGTCCAGGAGGTTTGATGCTACCAAGTGTCTAAAAAATAAGTTTTCCGCTTTTCTTTCCCACTACATATTGAAAGTATACCAAACCTTGCAATCAAATAGTACAGTGCGACTACATGAGGAGGAACGCTGATTCACTAGGGACACTATGTGCAGTGTATGTAGGAGAAAAAGGAGGTATCATCGGCAACGGGCAGGTGAAGTATGTGCAGTGTATAACCTGCTGCCTACAGAGAGGACACTGGGGCATATTTACTTACCTGGTCCATTCGCGATCCAGCGGCGCGTTCTGTGCGGTGGATTCGGGTCTTTTGGCGATTCACTAAGGTAGTTCCTCCGACGTCCACCCGATGGAGCTGCTGCGTTGAAGTTCCCCGAGGTCCGCCGGAATGCACGAGCCTATACCTGGTGAAGGTAAGCGTGAGTCCCGCGACACATTTTTTTAAAAAAATGCGGCAGGTTTTTCCGAATCCGTCGGGTTTTCATTCGGCCACGCCCCCCGATTTCCGTTGCGCCATAGTGTGCAGGGGGTGTCAGTTTCAGGATTTCTGGTGCACGTTCTTCATGAATATGGCGCCCCCTGCACTGCCCCAACAGAGTGCACCATATTTTTGGGGCGTGCAACACAATTCTGTCAGACTTTTTTTTTAAGAACTTAATTTTATTATTCACATTATAAATATATATATATATATATACACACTTATAATACTCTTTACAGGATATATTACTATATAAATATACATATTCAAAATCTACACATTACCAAAACCCGCCTGTTGGATGGTGGCGCACGGTCAGATTGAGAACAGGAACACCCATTTCAGTGCAGCATATTGCAGCGGTGACACAAATGTGTCTCGGGCACTTCTTAAATACATCTACAGTTTACACTGAAAAGAACATGCAAACTCCGACAGAAAACTGGCGCAGGGGCTTTAGTACAATCTGTTCAGCTCCTCCTGCTGTATAACATGCTGTCTGCAGATAGGACACTATGTACAATCTCAACAGCTCCTTCTGCTCTATACTATGCTACCTGCACATAGGACACTATGTACAATCTCAACAGTTCCTCCTGCTCTATACTATGCCACCTGCAGATAGGACACTATGGGCCACATGTATCAATCGTTTTTTCTGTTGTTTTTGCGCCTTTTCAGTCAGGCGCACCGTTTTTGCGCCATTTTTGCAATTAAACGCCAAACTAGCCGCGCAGCAAAAATAAGCAGCTTTCCCTCATCTATCTTACCAATCCAGATGTTTTGCTGCGCCTAATGATATTCATCATTTGCAACGTTTTCGTTTAGGCGCAAAAACGGGCGCAAAAGCACTCCAGCCCGAAGGTGGCGTTATCTGAGAAGAAAGCACTGAGCCCCTTTGCAGAACAGCTCATTTCTAGCAGCAAAGCTCAGCCAGACACTGGAACATATAATAGATACATTAGATAAACTGCAGACACTAGAACATATAATACAGACATTAGATAATCTGCAGACACTAGTACAGATAATACAGACATTACATACACTGCAGACACTAGAACATATAATACAGACATGAGATACTCTGCAGACAGGAGCTGCAGACTCTATTTACAGTTCAGCACCTTCTATTTACAAAACATTCTGCAAACTCCTGAGCTCACAGCAAGAGAGCTAAGAACTTTGCAGAAGTTTGCAGAATGTTGCAGATACTACAGACAAGTGTCCCCCATGTAATTCTGCACAGTGTCTGAGGGGGATATTGTGCAGAATTACAGGGGTGCAGCAGGAGACCAGCACTGGGGGATCCCCTCCAGGAGAAGCTCCTGCTGAGGAGGTCACTGGGTGCTGGGTGTCACACACCTGGGTGCTGCTGTGAGTGTTATCTTCATTCTGGGCTGTGGGAGAAGCAGAGAGCAGCTTGTAGCAGGATCACATGTAAGTACCCGAATCTAACATTACGCCGAAACTGCGCCAAAATTGCGCCTAAACTGTTTTAAAGTAAAGTGATTAATAAGAGGCAGAAAATATACTTATCACAGATGGTTGTAGCTTGTGATAATTCTGGCAAAACAGTGCGCCAGAATTTAGGCGCAACTACTACACTTAGGCGCACAAAAGTGATAAATGTGGCCCTATGTATAATCTGCTCAGCTTCTCCTGCTCTATAACATGCTGCCTGCAGATAGGACACTATGTACAATCTGCTCAGCTCCTCCTGCTCGATACCAAGTTCCATGCAGATAGGACACTATGTACAATCTCCACAGCTCCTCCTGCTTTACAACAAGCTGCCTGTAGATAAAGCACTATGAACAGCCTGACCTGCTCTCCCTGCTCTATAACATGCTGCTGGCAGATCAGATTACTTTTTCAATTTGACAGGTTTCCTCAGTCTGTTCCTGGACTATATTAATCCTAGTGCACATCTTCATTGCTCAGTTTAGTCTTGCACTGGACCCTATCATGATGATAGCATGAGAAAGAAGACTTTAAATGGTTATTAAATGTGGCCAGTAAATATTTCAAGTAAATATATTTTTATTTTTACATTTTGTATTAATAATCCATGGTTTGTGAGTTTTCAGCAAAGTGCACCAGACATAATTCTAACATATAAATATGGCTCATTCCCTGCCTATTCATCTATAATAACATTCACATAGCAGTAAATTCATGCTCTGTTTCATGTTGTTGCCATATCTGCTTCTTAATTGTAATAATAACGTAATTGTGGGGGACATTTATTATACTCCAGCGCTTCATGTGTGTGATGTAAGCCTAGCCCCACCAACGAAGAGTCCAGTAGTATCCGTCGGGTGGCTGCACCTGCATGGATGTCCCTCCTCACCCACTTGGCGCACACTTGCCTGCATGATCTGCAAGGTATTCACGATTATTTCAGGGCTTGAATGTCAGAAAACTGGCAAACAAGTCCTGATAAATGTCTGCCTGCATTTACATCTATTATTTAATCTGTACATATACAGGCAGTCCCCTACTTAAGAACACCTGACTTACATACGACCCCTAGTTACAAAGGGACCTCTGGATGTTGGTAATTACTGTACTTTATCCTTAGGCTACAATAAACAGCTATAACAGTTATTACTGGTGTCTACAATGAAGCTTTATTGGTAATCCTGGTTCTAATGACAACCCAACATTTTTAAAATCCAATTATCACAGAGACCAAAAAAAATTCTGGCTGGGGTTACAATGATAAAATATACAGTTCCGACTTACATACAAATTCAACTTAAGAACAAACCTACAGACCCTATCTTGTATGTAACCCGGGGACTGCCTGTATAGATCCTTGTGAGCAGGGTATTCCATGTCAAGGACTAATTACGGGAATGGTTGTATATGGCTAATGAGGGGTTGGCCACTCTTTCACATAAGTTGCCCATGTGTCTTTACTGCCTTAATAATAATCCCTGAATGTCCATAAAATGATTCGGCTTTCCTGCTACTTACTTTTTTGCTGTGTGCAGACTCTCCGTGATTCTCTGTTTACATGTGTGAGCTCTGCTGAATAGAAGGAGTTGTGACTTATCCTGCTCCCTCCCCCTCTCCCCATCTCTGTCAGTGAGGATGGACTGTGAAAAGAGGCAAAGTGGGTGATGCCATAAGGACAGCCCACAGCAGTGAGAAAGAAGAGTTGTGTATAGATGCAGAGGGAAGAACAGGCGGCGAACAGTCATAAACTCCTTATTGTTCACTGGTGCCAACTCTTTTCACACTCACACAAACACACATCCACATTTGTTCCCCTTCCACGTCTCAGGATCCGAGCGAGGCCACGCTACAGCAAAGACTACAGCAAAGACTTAATATAGTCTTAAGAATCCACCTCTGCTAGTAGCACCCATCCATAAACACCCGACTTTACATATCTTTATATCTTACATGGTTCGTTCTGGCATCCAACCACAAGGCATGAAATGCCCGCGGGGCCAAATAACCGGCCGGTCATCATGACTTTGCCAAACCAGGTCAGATAGAGAGAACACATTGCACATATTGAGAATCAATGTCTTCTTATGATATAACAGATCTGTTCACCAGAAGAAGACAAATACCATATCATTCAAAAACATAGTTTCTTTTTTGCTTTTTATCTGTAGAAAAATAAGTACAAAAGTTTTTGTTTTAAAATCTTTTTTCTCTGTCTCTTTACTAAGCACTATACATTTGATTGAGGAATAGGGGGAGGGTCTTCTCCAAATCCGGAGTTCATGTTGTCCCTTAGACCGTTTCTTCCCGTGCTCGTTGGAGAAGAAGTCTTAGGCCCCTTCCACACTAGCGTTTTTCACGCACGAGTTCTGCGCGTGCTTTTGACGCTCAGAACTTGCATTGCACTCTGTCCCATTGTTTCCAATGGGTCTTTCCTCATTTGCGTTGTTTTGCACGCGCGTGCTTGCGTTTGTTTTGACGCGCGTCAAAATCGCAGCATTCTCTACTTTTGCGTTTCACGCACGTTTTTCCCGCCCCATTCAAGTCTATGGAGACGCATCAAAAATGCATTCTTGGAGATAATATACGCGCGGAACAGTGAAGAAAAGATGTTTGCATACATCTGCTAACTTATCTGAAGACATTCTTTTTCAATTAAATAAAAAATTTTATTCCCGAACCATGGTCCCTTTGAAAAAGTCCAATTGACTTAAAAAAACGCGCCGAAAACGCAAAAAAACGCGAACAACACGCGCGTGAAAAACGCAAAAACGCTAATGACTCCAAGGAAAAATGGAACAAAAACGCAGCCAAAAACGTCAGTTTTTCACGCATTGCACCCTGACGTGAAATGCAACGCTAGTGTGGAAGGGGCCTTATACTTATAGTTGAGGCACCGAATCCCTTTGCTAGACATGTAAACGTCTGAACGCTCTCCTCGATACAAGAGTTCAAGGTCAGATAAAAGTAAATATGGTGAGAACAGGGAAAGACTGAATTTCTCAAAAGAGACAAAGCTGAGAGATAAAGGGACCTGATAAAGTGCCCAATTACTTAGTAAAACTGAAGCTGAAAAGGACTTGGGGGTATTGGTGGATGGTAAACTTAATTTTAGTGACCAGAGCCAGGAGGCTGCTGCTAAAGCAAAGATATATCAAGGGATATATCAAGAGAGGAATAGATTCTCATGATAAAGACATAGTTTTGCCCTTATACAAATCCCTGGTCAGACCACACATGGAATATTATGTACAGTTTTGGGCACCAGTGTATAAAAAGGATATAATAGAGCTGGAACGGGTGCAGAGGAGAGCAACCAGGATTATTATGGAAATGGGGGGATTAGAATACAATGACAGATTACAAAATCTGGGATTATTCAGTTTAGAAAAAAGACGACTGAGGGGAGACCTCATTACAATGTACAAATACCTGAACGGACAGTACAAGGATCTCTCCAAAGATCTTTTTATACCTCGGCCTGTGACCAGGACAAGGGGGCATCCTCTACGCCTAGAGGAGAGGAGGTTCTACCATCACCATAGACAGGGATTCTTTACTCTGTTATGTTGTTATGCCGGACTCTATGTACAAGTACAAAAGGAGCCTGGATGACTTTTTGGAGAGAAAAAATATCACAGGTTATGGGGATAAAACATTTATTTAATTCTTATTTATTTAATTGGACTTGATGGACCTGCGTCTTTTTCCAGCCTTATGTACTAAGATATTATGATTCACTGTGTAGTTACTGGATAGTCTAATCTCCTCAGAGAAATATTCTCTAGGTATGGAAAGATGTAATCATTAGCCTCCTTATCTTCCTGTAGTTGACAGACCTCAGAAGGCTTTCAGATACACTACTCACTACAGGAGAAAGAAGCACAAAAAGCTGCTTCACTTAATGAAGTATATTACAAATTTAACTATTATCACCTGTTCTACTAATTTACCTCAAAGGTTTTGTTAATCTTTAAATCATTCGTCACACCTTGTCATTAAGTATGTGACCCAGGCCTATCTTGAGGTAACAATTATCAAATCGTGACTGAGCGCACCAAAAAATGATCGAAAGTATGTGCATTTCCCTATGCAGTCTTGACAGTAGGCAACTATACACTAGAAATGTAAATTTATGAACCTTCGTGGACGTCATGTCCCATAGGAATCTAGCATGTGTAACAATAATTATTGTAAGTTATGCCAACAAATAACATTATAATTAACAGACTAGTTATTATTACTCCAAATAGAGATCATGAAAGCAATACGTAACACGAACCTCAAAGAGATACTATGCAGAGAAAAAGTGCATTGTTGATTCTGGTAATAAATAAGATGAGAATGGAAGATGGAGAACACATGGGGGCTCATTTACTTACCCGGTCCAGTCGTGATCCAGCGGCGCATTCTCTGAAGAGGATTTAGGTTCAATGACAAGGATTTACTAAGGTCGTGCGCCCGATGTCCACCAGGTGTCTCTGCTGCGCCGAGGTCCGCCGGAGTTCACCTTCTTCTCCTCGGTGCATGTAAGTGCTGATCTAGCGACACAATTTATTTTTTTTTTAAATACCACGGTTTTTCCGAATCTGTCTGGTTTTCCATCGCCCACGCCCCCCGATTTCCGTCGCATGCAAGCCAGCGCCGATGCGACACAATCCGATCGCGTGCGCCAAAAACCCGAGGCAATTCAGGGACAAATGGCACGAAACAGTATTATTCGGGAAACCCGGCGATTCGACCCCTTAGTAAATGAGCCCCATGAAGTCTAAATCGAGACGACAATGATGGGTCATAACCTGAAAATCTGGGCCACGAGCAGAAAATCTGTAACTGTTACAGACAGTTAATGATACATGAACTACACATTATAGGTATTATGACAGCAGTCATGCTACGGGAACCTGTCACCAGAATTTACCACATTAAACTACCAGTCCTCTCAGATAGGGGATGAAATGTCCTTTCTAGAATTCCCTCTTTTAAGTGAAATCTCATCTGTTTATCTATTTAAAAAAAATCACATAATCAAATAATGTAAAAATAACAAAGAACTGTCATATTTTTATTTCCATAGCACCTAGAAACATGGTTTTCATGTCAGCTTAAAGATAATAATCTCATCTTTCAGGCTTGTGGTTCTATGATCCATAGAGTCGGAGATACAGGCAGAAAAAGGCATATTTGGGAATGTGAGTTGCAGTCTGTATCTCCGTTTCTGTAGCTCCTAAAACTACAAACTTGATGCGATTTAAAATAGCTGAAGATCAGGGCATCTTAAATCACTACCCCTGCAGCTTCTAAACTTACTCATTTCAGGCAATGACAAATTACAAATAAGAGGGAATTCTAGAAAGGCCTTTTTATACCAATCCAGATTTTGATGGCCGCATCTGGCTCGCGGACCAGGCTCCTGGTGGCTGGCTGTACACAGGTGGGGTGGCTGGCTGTATATGGGGAGGGGTGGCTGTATACAAGGGGGAGGCTTGCAGTATACAGGGGAGAAGCTGGCTGGTTGTAAACAAGGGGGAGGTTGGCTGGCTGTATACAGAGGGGGGCACGCTGGCTATAAACTGGGGGTGCTGGCTATATACTGGGGTGGGGATGGCTGTATACTGGGGGACTGGCTGGCTATATACTGGGATGGGGCTGTCTGTATACTGGGGGACTGGCTGGCTGTATTTTGAAGGGCAGGCTATATACAGAGGGTCTGGTTGTATTCTGGGGGGCTGTCTGGCTATATACAGGGGGCTGGCTGTATACTGGGGGGTGGCTATATACTGGGAGTCTGGCTGGCTGTATACTGGGAAGCTGGCTGTCTATATACTGGGGGACTGGCTGGCTATATGCTGGGAGGCTGGCTAGCTATATACTGGGAGGCTGGCTGGCTATATAGTGGGAAGCTAGCTGGCTATATACTGGGGGGCTGTCTGGCTGTATACTGGGGGCTGACTGGCTATTTACTGTGAGGCTGGCCGGCTATATACTGGGAGGCTGGCTGGCTATATACTGGGGGGCTGACTGGCTATATACTGGGGCGCTGTATGGCTATATAATGGGGGGTTGGCTGGCTATATACTGGGAGGCTGGCTGTCTATATACTGTCTAAACACATGGAACGGCTCTAGTAGAGTTATATTTTTAAATATGTGGCGCTTATGGCTCTTTCAGCCAAAAAGGTCAGGACCCCTTTGTTAGACCATAGCCGTCAGATACAATCATAGAAGAAAAGTATTGGAAGTAGGGTGTAAATGCTTATTACTTACTATACATGTGTGATCATGACTTTACCTTGTGCTGCATGCGACGGTTTTATACTTTAATAAAGCATCATCGTTGGAAAGATCCTCTGAAATTGTCCATGAGTGCCGTTGTCCCTTTTCTTCTATAACATTTTGTTCCCTGCCTGAAATTGCCCATAGTTTAATAGGGTAAATTCTGGTGAAAGGTTCCCTTTAATTGCGAAGTAATGAAACCAGAATATTTTTTCTTCTATGTAATAAAAATAGTATGCAAATGTATAAATCAAGCAGAAAAGAGCAGATTGCTCCAAAGATGATACCAGCTACTTAGACTAAAAATAGTAGCACATAGATTTATAGCTGAAATTACATACATCAGGGACAAGCATAGAAATAATAGAGCCCCATAGTTAAACACACAATTAGCTTTCCCATGATATCAATTTATGAAGCATGGGAATGTGTTTCCAACCATAAAATATCTGAATAAACTGGTTGCATAATTAATTGTCATTATGCTATTTTGCACCCCAATCAACATTTTTGAAAGAAGTGGGATAAACGTGGTGAGGACAGACAAACACACATAATGCGGGTCTCAGATACATCGACTTCTATATGTTCAAAGAGATCTGAGATGGTCATAAGATAAAGATGATATCATTTTTTTTTTCACCAAGCAACCACCACTAGGGGGAGCTAGTTTCATATTGATGTAGTCAGCCAAAATTTGGAGTATTGCGTAAAGTCTCAACTACTACTACTCAAAACAATTAGCATGATTAGAGCTGCCATATTGTCCTTTAATCATACAAGAGGGTGTATTTACATGGGAAAATGCACCCCCGACAAATTATTTTTATCCTTTTATCATTAAAGATGCAATCAATGGACAAACACACAAATGTCTGGTCATGTAGACCCTATACAAGAATGTATCACCTATCCATAAGGACCGATCCCTTGTAAATCCCGACCCTTCAGTCCATATGGGGCTGCCAAAAGAGGTCTGGAAAATTTAGTACTCCCAACATCTACACTGCGACTAGATACAAAGATGACTTATAATCGAAACAGAGAAGCCAAAATGTTATGATCTAATTCAACTTTGCTTTACACTGTCCGGATACTGTGACCTAAATACTACAGTGGGCACAGAAAGTCATTTTTCACTCTTTGTTTCATTGCATTATCGGTTAGATAAAAAATTTTTTTTTTTTGCTCAGATATCAATATTTTTTCTAATTTATTAAACAAGAAAAAGTGTAATATCACATGATCATAAGTATTCAGTGTCATGTATTGTGACACTCATATTTAACTCAAATGCTGTGCATTTCCTTCCGAATCTCCTCGATCTATTCCTTCATTAAACTGATTGCACCTGCACACCTATATAACACTTCACAGGTCACAGTGCATGTCAGAGCAAATGAGACTTATGAGGTCTAAGGAACTGCCAAAGGAGCACGGGGACAGAATTGTGTCACGGCACAGATCTGGCCAAGGTTACAAAATAATTTCTGCAACACTCAAGGTTGCTAAGAGCACAGTGGCCTCCATAATCCTTAAATGGAAGAAGTTTAAGACGACCACAACTCTTCCTCAACCTGGCTGTCCAGCCAAACTAAGCAATCATGGGAGAAGAGCCTTGGTGAAAGAGGTAAAGAAGAACCCCAAGATCACTGTGGCTGAGCTCCAGAGATGGGATAAATGTCCACAAAGTCACCTATAACTGCAGCCTCCACTAGTCGGGGCTTTACGGCAGCGTCTGCCGAAGGAAGGGGTCTGCATACTTTTTGTACCCACTGTAAGGTGATCGTAATTTTTGGGGATATACTTTGATCAGATTGTATAAGTCACTAACCACTTCACAGTTACCTTGGTTTAGTGGGTCCCTACACTATTAGGTGCGGCATCACAGGGTATCCAATATGGCTGCAACTCAACCCCAGCATGGAACAAAGCCCCAGTACCTATGGCTCTGGGCCCCAGGTCCCCACCACCACCACACCACAGAAACAGCTGACGTTGGTACCTGCACTATACCCCATATGGCCCAAGTGTTTTTAATACGCATAAGACTGCATATATATATATATATATATATATATATATATATATATACAGTGACTGTCTACTTAGTCTTATCTAGTTTCTGAGATTATATGGTATGTTAAGCATTCAAGACCTGTTCACACGGTACTGCATGTGTAGTGCCAGCAACAAATGAGCATTGAACTTTGGACTTTTGTGGAAATTTTAATATTTCCCTTATGCAAACTCAGCGCCTAGTACTTTATTTTACATCAAGTTTTAACTTGCTTAAATCTATAGTGTTTTGTCATTTAAATTATTATTACTGTATTTGTAAAGATTAGTAGAAAAGGTTAATCAACATTTCTGACTGTGTATTTCTAAGAGAAACTAGTCATTTTTCATTGTTATAGTATAGATTGTTTTGCAGAAGAAAAAGACTTGTTTACCAGAAAAGCAGACAGCTTAATGTTTAGAATGACGGGTTCTGCCTGGAAAGTTGTTTACACTTTAGAAACTTGCTGCCATAGAATATTATGGTGACTCAATTTATGTCTACGGGAGAACACTTTGTCATTGTTTAGGGGTAACCACTTCTCCCCTGGTAGAGGTATATAAGGAGAACAGTCCCAGTCATAAGTGTCTTGCAGTTAGGGAACAGAGTTTGGAGGACAAGACTGTCAGTCTCCTTGAGTAACCAGAAGAAGAAGCTAATATGGGGATACTCTGCTCATAGACTCTGGGCTCCTAGCCTGTGACCAGGGTACCAGCCTTCTGAAAAAGAGAGGAAAAGCTATCCCAGGCCTTTCCTCAGCATTAACCCTTTTTCTGCCAGGGAGGAGATTGGAGAAGTCAGTCCTATGATTTGCTTCTATTGCTTTGCAGGGGAATTTCTTCAGTAAAGAAGGTAACTGTTCACTGCAGACCCTGCATCTCTGGACTTATGTCCCATTGGGGTGTACCTTGTCTCACTATCCCTTCCAGAGACCTGCCTAGCATTATCGTTTACACGCTTCCAGGATCCTGGTCCTGTGCTGTGAAGCGTGGTTTATTGAGACCGGCTGCTCTGATTCTCATATATATGATTTATGATATGCCTTATTGAATCAGTCATCAGGTGAGAGTCTGCTGATGCACTAGTGCACACATTCAACTGTATCTACTATATCACACGAGGTTGCGCTCCTCCGTCTTTTTTCCTTCGTTTTTTCTCCCAACGGGGCCACTCGGAGTTTCTCTGAGTTCCCCTCTCCAGGTAACTTGATTTCCTTCCAGAGAACAGTAACACGTGCTGACACCTTGATGGTGCCTGGCGGACCCAGCAAAGCGCTAGGGCCACCCCTAACCTGGGCTCTGCACATGGCATGTGCTGTTTCTGTGTTGCGGTGCTGGTCGGGACATGGGGCCCAGAGCAATGGTGGCTTAACCTACCACTATGGGTACTAAGGAGCTGTTGGGTCTGTGTCCCTGCTGGTGCTGTGCTCAGGGCTGGCTCCAGGTTTTAGTGGGCCCCTGAGTGACAGAGCCTTAGTGGGCCCCTTCGTGGGCCCGCCCTCCAGTGGCCACACTGTCCCCCTTACCCCTGCGGGACACGCTGCCCCCCCTCCCCCTGCGGACACTCTGCCCCCCCTCCCCCTGCGGAATACACTGACCCCCCCCTCCGGAAAAGAAAAAAACCCTCACCTTTCCTGGTTCCCCCGAAGCCCTGAAGCCCTCGCATACCGTGCGGAGCGCAGCTTTGGGGGAACCAGGACAGGTGAGTTTTGGATTCTGCTTCTATGCTGCGCTCCCGACAAGCGCAGCATAGAAGCAGAAAAGTAATCGATCCGGATGGTGATCATTTGTACCAGTGTCTTATAGCCACACTGGTACAATTGATCTGGGGGCCCGAATGGGCCCCTCCAGCTCCTCGGCACTTGCCCGGGTGCTGGCGCCGGGCCTGGCTGTGCTGCAGCGGCAGTGGACGCCATGTGAAGCAGCACCCACTAAAACAAGGTCACTGCGAAGTGGTTAGTGGCTTATACAAATTGTAACAAAGAATCTGGAGATCATTTTGTTAATGTAACCTATAGCGGTGATGGATCATTGTTGCAGTGTAGCTCTTTCTCTCTCCAAATGTTGATGCACCTTTTACACTGTTTATGCAGGTGAACATTTAATAATGGGATATAGTAACAGATCTCCAATGCCATCTGTTACATCTTGTCCTTACACTCCTTATTGTAACTTGTAGACTAGATGCAGGACAAAAACAAGTATCCCCTGGTTTCCACAGCTGGTGCAGCAGGTTACATCGCTAGCAGATGATGGTTGTCCAGCCTGAGCCAGAACAATGGCTGATGGCATCTGTCATCACCATTGAGGATGGCTGGGAGCGGCGCCACCTAGCGGCGGCTCAGCGCTGCTGCATCTCCCTCCCTGCACAGTGCTGGTGACGTCAGAGGCTAGTGGAGATGGCAGAGCCGGGCCCCGGGCGATCTCTGGGCTCCTATTCCCCTGTAGACTACATGAGCATCACCAGCTTTCCCCGACTACCAGAGGAGGAAGCCGGGGGAGAGCCAGTGCCGAGAGCCGGGGAGGATGACACCTTCCTGGGGGAGCATGACTCCGGTAACCCAGCTCTGTGTCATACATAGTGTGTACATGGAGCAGGTGTGCATGCGTTATGTGCGTCATCATCCGTGTAGTATCCGTGCATGTGTCATCATCCGCGTTATCCCGGAGCTGAGAGCCAGCATCTCCATCACATCATCTCCTCACTACATGTACAGTGTATATACCATCTCCTCACTACATGTACAATGTATATATCATCCCCTCACTACATGTACAATGTATATGCCATCCCCTCACTACATGTACAATGTATATACCATCTCCTCACTACATGTACAATGTATATAGATTCAAGGCCCTTACTACTTTTCAATGTATATTACCTGGTCCCCTCATACATGTACATGTAATATATCATCTCCTCTCATGTAACAGCTCTACCATCGCCTCACGCACATAGACATTATACACCGCTTATCTGCACTACAGATACCAATGTCTAGTACCATCAATCGTCCCTACATTACAATGTCTATACTCCCATCCCCTTCCCACATGTACAGTGTCTAATTCTACACTCTCCGCCTCACTACATGTACAATGTTTACCTATCCCCTCACTACATTACACTGTACTAATACAGCTCCTCACTACATGTAGCATGTATATACCATCCTCCATCAATTACATGTACGTAATACCACTTCACGTAACAATATATCATCTCCTCACCTCATCACTTACATATGTATACTACCACCCTCACTCCTACATGTGCACCTTGTATATCACCATCCTTCCTCTACTCACATGTTCAATTTATATACCATCACCCGCCTTCACTACCATCAATCGTATACTGACTCCGGGTCCCCTCAACATCCAATGTAATATATCACTCCCCTCACTACAGTGACAATGTATATAACTAATCCCCTCACTACATACAATGTATATACATCCCCACTCACCTACATGTCCAATTTATAGACATCTCCTCGACACATGTTACAAATGTAATCCCCTCACGAACCCATCGGTCAGCTAGCCTTAGCACCTGTATATATCTCCCCTCACTTCCCATGATAACCCTTGTCCTAGTTCTCCACACGGCCTCCCTCCCTTGAGCCCTTTATGCTTCCATCTGCGTGAGTCCCCTAGCATTCACTCCCTTCGTCCAATTTATATACCATCGTCCTCACTACATTGTACAATGTATATACCATCCCCTCACTAACATGTACAATTAATATATCAATCCCCTCACTACATGTACATGTATATGCCATCCCCTCACGACCG